>CM042853.1:1899311-1914311 GCA_023658055.1 Thaleichthys pacificus | reverse complement strand
TCCTCAAGTCAGGCTCCTTCCCTCTCTGTGACTTCCTGTCTTCTAAAAGCCATCATCGTTTTTCTCTCTCCTCTCTCTCCTCTCTCCTCTCTTTCTCCCCTCTCGCTCCTCTCTCTGTCCTCTCTCCTCTCTTTCTCCCCTCTTGCTCCTCTCTCTCTCCTCTCCCCTATCGCTCTTCTCCTCTCTCTCTCTTCTCCTCTCTCTCTCTTCTCCTCTCTCTCTCGATGTTTCGGCTCTCGAGGGGCTTTGACTATTTCCCTTTTTTCTCTGTTTGGTTTGCAGCCTGCGAGGAACGTTGTGGTGCGAATTGCTGTCATCACACGGCAACCACAGACACATGTAACCAAGCCCTCCGAACAATCACAGCGAAACCAACACTGCCTCGACTGTCCTCCCCTGGAAGGCTTCACTGGGAATCTCTCTGCCCTGTCCTCCTCTCTATTCTCGGGTTGTTCTATTTCCGGCCTAAACACGCTTCCCCCTCCTTTCCATCTCTGGGGGGTCGTCCGCAAAGGAGATTTTAGACTTCTCCTTTCTCCCTCTCTGTCTTCTTCTCTCCCTCCCTCCCCTCCTTTTTTGTGGGAGCTCAGAGCTGGCGAATGGCCACGTGGGCTTTAATGCATTCCTTCCTAGTGTTATTTTAGTGTCACTCTGTGTCTTGCGTTCAATTAGCTCTATGTGTTGTTTCTCCATGCCAAGAGCAGCCTGCCAAGAAATCTCACTCCCCTCCAGTGGACAAACTAATAGCATGTGGGAAATGTTCCTGCTAATCCTTATTATCTCACACGGGCCCCATTGCGGGCTCTGCTGCGTGCTAGATGCCCTGCCTGAAAACGCTGTTCATCCTTCAGAAACAGACAACTAAAAACGGCTGGTTACAATAAAATAAAAAAACTCCTCCTCCACATCCCTCCCCCCTCTTCTTTCTCCACATCCCTTCCCCCCTCTTCCTCCTCCACATCCCTCCCCCCTCTTCCTCCTCCACATCCCTCCCCCCTCTTCCTCCTCCACATCCCTCCCCCCTCTTCCTCCACATCCCTTCCCCCTCTTCCTCCTCCACATCCCTCCCCCCTCTTCCTCCTCACATCCCTCCCCCCTCTTCCTCCTCCACATCCCTTCCCCCTCTTCCTCCTCCACATCCATCCCCCCTCTTCCTCCTCCACATCCCTTTCCCCCTCCTCTCTCTTTTCTGAATGAATACTGCCTTTGAACAAGACCTAGCCATGGGTTTCTGCTTTATGATAGGATTAGAGGTTTGCCAAACTGGTTGTGACTGCCATTGTGACGGGACGCGCCTGCGGCCTGCTCAGGGTACCCGCTGACCAAACCGGAGGTAAGCAAGGACAGACGAACTTGCGGAGAGATTCTGAAGACATTTACATTTATGCATTTAGCAGACGCTTTTATCCAAAGCGACTTCCAAGAGAGAGCATTACAAAAGAGCATAGGTCACCATAGGTGAAGACCGTTGCTTCCCGTCGATCTTGTTGTTGTCCTTGAGTACATTGAAATAAATAAATACATCTACAAAAAAGTTGGCTGGGGTTGGACAGTGCTGAGTGTGTCAACTGCCGTGTTTACGTTCCTGGGGAGATGCTGTGCTTTCACTGCACTTCGACAGAGCGGTACACCACAGTTGGTAAACGCATCATGTTGAGTTAACGACTGTTCGGAGACTTGACGTTTGGTTTTGATCCGAGTAAAAACATAAAGTCATTGTGTGAGTGTCTCTTCGACTTTGGGAATGAGAACTATTATGGAAATAGAGTCCGTGGAGTGAGTGTGTTTTCATCATGGGCAACTTCCCGTGCGAAATGTGTTTTTTTGGTGTGAATGTTGACAGTAGTCTCTGGGAGGTGTGTATAAATACTAGTGTGCTTGTGCAGTGTGTGTATGTGTGTTGTGTGCATCTGTGTGCAAGTGTGTACATCTGTGGGCTTTGTATGACAGAGGAAAACGTCTGCCTCCTCATAAAACAGTGTGTAAAACAGCGTGTGCCCAAAAAGCACCTATAAAACTATCTAGAAGAGAGTGAAACCTCGCTGTACATCTGCTCACAAACACGTCCATCTAATCCTGCCCTTAACCCTTGTGTTCTCTTCAGGTCATTCTGACCCATCAGTCATTGTTACCCACCGTCGTATTGCGACAACTTTACCGCATACAAAAACAAAGTGAAGCATTTTCTTTTAACCGTCGGGCTGTCTCAGACCCCCCACATTGCGAAGGTTAAAAGAAAATTATATTTATTTGTTTCTTGTATTGGGTAAAATTGGGTAAACACAACGATGGTTCGTTGTGAACCTTTGGGTCATGTGACCCGAAGGCAGCACAAGGGTTAAGCACTCACGGAGACGCAGTGCCGTGGAAGAAAGACATGACTCTGATGTGTCTTGAAGCATTTATGTATCTAGTCCTTCTCAAAGAAGATATCAAATGACTAAATACATATACATATATCTATATGAACAATTGTTGATAATAAATCCTTTTCATGGTGTACTGCATGTGCATCTTTGACCCCTACCTATAGAGTTTAAACACAGGCCACGCAATACTGTTTCATCACGTGCCGTGTGTTTGGCTAGTGAAACTATAATGTTCTCAAATGCATGTCAACAAATGAGCATGGAGTGTTCCGGTCTGGGTTGGTTTACACTGGGTCCCAAACGGCCCTGACTCACTCTCACAGCTAGTGACAGAAAAGTGGCTCTCAATTCATAAGTGAGAATGATGACATCATGAAGCGTGTGTGTCACAGCTCGTTTGTGTGTGTGTGTGTGTACAGTTTGTGTGTGTGTGTGTGTGTTTGACAATACCTGTTAATGTGTCTCAAATACATGTTTGTGTGTGTCACTGCAAAGTTTGTGTGTGAGTTTGACAAGATATGTTTGTGTGTGTCTCAAATACGTGTGTGTGTGAGACAGAGAGAAGAGAGAGAGACAGAGAGAGAGAGAGAGAGAGAGAGAGAGAGAGAGAGAGACGAGAGAGAGAGAGAGAGAGAGAGAGAGAGAGAGAGAGAGAGAGAGAGAGAGAGAGAGAGAGAGAGAGAGAGAGAGAGAGAGCAAGATTGTCAGAGGGTGTGATGCATGGGAACACCTCTTCCTTTGACAATATGATCCAAGTGTACTTTAGACAGCAGTCTAAAGACGACAGTGACAATGTAAACAGTTACAAATAAATTCACCTGAGAATAGTTTTAATCCTGGTTATCTGCATGTTTGAAGCTGAAACAGTTTGTTCATGAAGCTGTCTTTCTGATGTCTCTCACAGTTCTGCTCTGCTGACAAGCACGATTTAGCTCCAGTTGCGTGTGTGTCAGGGCTATAATAAAACACAAACGCAAGTGTCATTTACTGTCACTGACCCAAGATGATGTGATGATGACCCAAGATGATGTCTAGTGACATCTAAAGATACCCACCCCTACTGGAAGAAGCAAATGATGGTTAAAACCCCAAAAAGGTCTGGGAAATAAGGAAAGTGAAAAGTATTTTGGGGGAAGTTTCTGCGACTTAGCGATTTAGCCTCTTGTCTTCCAGCTACAATCTTCACTGCCACCACATGCTACACTGTACCTGCAGGAGCCACTTGTGCGTTCCGGGGGATCAGTACTTTGTGGAGGATGTTCTAGAAGAAGAAAGCCCAGAAGGCTGTTCGAAAGCCCCAGATGAGGAACAGCCTACCTGCAGCTTGCGGTAGATAGACAGGCAGGCGATGTGTGGTGATTGGTTTTTGGCGTACTCGTGAGGTCACACCTCGTTTTTTCCCCCAACTTTTTCTCACTTCTTTATTTCTGTTTTCTGCTCCCTACCTCCCTACCTCCCTCCCTCCATCCTCCCTCCCTTCTCTCCTTCCCTGGGGCATGTTTCACCTGCGTGCCCTCACCCTGCCTTCTCAAACAGCCAGGTTTGGCAGAGGCTTATGTTATTGTGCTCTGTGCCTGGGAGTAGCAGAATGACTTGCATATAAATTACCTCCATCTCTGGCAGCTCTCTCCACCATCTCCAGGAGAGCTTAACCCTTTCACATTCAGATTGACGGCCTTGTCAAACCCCTTTCTCTCACGGTGCAGACAGCTGGAGCCCAGAGCTAGTGTCGGAACAGGTTGAAGGTTGTTGTGATTGTTCTGGTGTGGCCCGAATCCCATCCTACACAGCAGTTTCAGGGACAGAGGGTGCTTCTGGATCTTGTTTAAAGTTTAGAGGATTAAGATGAATCATCTTAATCCTCTATCTTAGGCTTTTAGGGTTCGTCAAGCAGAACTCCAGCATCTCAGCTGGCTGACGAGAATGTCTGAAACATGTGAATCCAGCGTGTACAGTCACACAGGAAATGACAAACAACTTACTCTGTCTGCTTTGTTTCTGTAATGGTTGAACTGGCATCTTTGCCATCTTTGAACAGTTCACCCAGACACTTGACGCTTCACAGTTCTTCAACTTATTTGCCAACATATTCTGTCCAAGTCCCCTGCCCATGTCAAGTGATGTTCCTTTAAATAGTGAAGTCGTCACATACACATTAAGTGCAGGCCCCCTTCAGAACAGCCCTGGGGCTGTGCAAGTCCCTCTCCACTCCCCTGCTGCCAGGGGGGAGTGGAGAGGGGTTGATGATGTTATTAATGACAGAACTCTGTGTACGCTAAGTAAACAGTGTGTGTGTATGTGTGTGTGTGTGTGTGTGTGTGGGGGGGGGGTTGTTTAAGATGTGTGTGTGTTGGTGGGGGGGGGGGGGGGGTTTAGCATGGATGTGTGTGCATCGGGTGTGTGTGTTTTGCATGTATGTGTGTGTGTGTGTGGGTGGGTGTGTAGCTGACTGACTGAGTGTGTGTCAGGGCTGCATCATGGAAACACTTGTCTTGTTTGACTGGTTCTTTATGCACACGTCTCTAACAGAACACGCTCGAGTTCTACAGTGCACAGAAAGCACAAAGGAGAGACAGATTAAACCTCTCTGACGATCCAAAACATAACTACAAACACGTATTAAAAACAGAACGGAGAAAAGGGTTGATAAAAGAGAGAGAACGAAAAAGGGGGGGGAAAGGAGAAAATGGAAGCCTGAACAAAATTGTCGTTGATGAGTAAAAGAGGGTGGATTTGAGGAAGGGTGGAACTCCCAATAAGCGGGTCATCTTTTTCTCGTCTACGGTGTTTCCAGGGGGTCTACTGTTGCTGTGCACGTACACACGCATCACTGCTAACGTAAGACTGATGTCAGCGATGAGTAACCTCACCAGCAGAGCTCACTGTGTGCTGGGTGTTTTCCATATGTGTGTGTGTGTGTGTTTCGGGCTGTGAACTCTCAGAGGCATCCTACAGTTTGTACAGTTTGTCCAACTCAGGCCTGTTTGGCCCGCGGCCTGCATGTACAATTCAAACTCAGACCGTCTCTTTCAGAGTTCACACCCCGTGGGGAAAGCCCTGCCTACACCCCGACCACATGAAACATCCACACCCTCCTCTCCACCCTTCCATCCCCATCCCCTTCTCTTCCCCCCCTATACACCCATGCCCACCTCTCCTCCCTCCTCCACCCCTCCTCCCCCCTTCCTCCCACCCTGTCTATCCCAAGCCCCCCCCGCCCCCTTTCCACCTCCACCCCATTGGCTCCCCTCCCCTCCAATCGGGTCTGTCTCTCTGGCTGCCAGCTCCAAGTTTATCTGTTATTTATGAGTGCTCGCCCTCCTCCCCTTCCCTGAAAAGCACTAGCAGGTTTCAGATGCATCTGATCCACTCCTCCAACTGGGGTCTCCCATCGGAGAACATTTCAAACTACTGGAAGTCCTCGTGACAGGCAACGTTCTAGACAGGAGAGAGAGAGAGAGAGGGGGAGAGTGAGAGAGTGAGGGAGAGAGAGAGAGAGAGGGGGGGGGGGAGTGAGAGAGTGAGGGAGAGAGAGAGAGAGAGAGAGAGAGAGAGGGGGGGAGAGTGAGAGAGTGAGGGGAGAGAGAGAGAGAGAGAGAGAGAGAGAGGGAGGGAGAGTGAAAGAGGGATAGAGACAGAAAGTGAAAGAGAAAGAAAGAAAGAAAGAAAGAGAGAGAGAGAGAGAGAGAGAGAGAGAGAGAGAGAGAGAGAGAGAGAGAGAGAGAGAGAGAAAGAAAAAAGAAAGAGAGAGAGAGAGAGAGAGAGAGAGAGAGAGAGAGAGAGAGAGAGAGAGAGAGAGAGAGAGAGAGAGCAGAGAGAAAGTGAGAGAGAGTGAGCGAGAGCGAGAGCGAGAGCGAGAGAGAGAGAGAGAGAGAGAGAGAGAGAGAGAGAGAGAGAGAGAAGGAAGAAAAGACATCCAACAGAAGTTAAACTCTTTTCACCTCAGGATCTGTAAACCATTAGACACACCACACTTCCCATCTCGTCCCTGATGTACTGGGCCAGGCCTGAGCGCTCGCAGATTCTGAACACACAACCAAAGATCTCTTCACAGCAGGCACACCAGCAGTCAAAGAGAGCAAGAGACAAGAACCAGCCCCTTGAAGCTCCCGTCACCATCAGGGCCTCACACCCGCACAGGAGAAGGAGAGACAGACCTGCAGATTAGGGGAAGAGGAAGGAGAGACGGAGAGAAACAGTTAGAGAGAGTTAGTAAGAGAGAGGGGAAGAGAGAGAGAGAGAGAGAGTAGAGAGAGAGTTAGTAGAGAGAGAGTTAGTAAGAGAGAGAGAGGAAGAGAGAGAGCGAGAGAGAAAGAGGAAGATATCAAAAAAGAGTCAGAGACATAGAGGAGTGTTTAGACTGGAGGTCATCGCGGGTCATTAGCGAGGCACCTTGGCGGAAATTGCTTCTCGTCCTCACTGCAGTGTGTCCTCGAGTGACCACTGGCGGGGTCCTGGGCTCCTCAATAGGAAACACATGCTAGGGCGCCGAGCGTGTTGAGTCCTGCCTCCCCTGCTGAGGGTGCCTGTTTCTGGGAGGGGGAAGAGAATATTTGCCCTCCCTGTATGACCAGAGGGAGACGGGTGTTGAATGAATCACCTCCCACTCACGTAAAGGCCAGTTTACACTGCCCAAACAAACACCAACGTTTTTTGGGTTGTGTTTGGTTTGGTGTGACGTTTGTAGTGTAAAAATTACCTCTTCTATCTTACCAAATGTTCTAGATCCGACAGCCAACAGTAGAATGTTTGGTGTTTGTCAGATGTTGTTGAGGCTGAGTGAACTGGCTTTAAAATAATCTGCCGCGCTGTGATCTCTAGTAAACAACTGTTTGTGTGTGAGAGCAGTGTTTGTGTCTCCCATGGCTACAAACTGCAGTCTGACGACAGCCTCCACTGTAGGATTTCATCAGGACCTAAAGTACTGACCTGGTCGCGTGTCCCATTTCAGCGGGGTCAAAGGTAACAGAGGCTGAGGTGAGAGGTTATGCGAGGCACGTGTCAAGGGAGACTCACCCGCTCCACGACCCTAGACATACACGCTTTAAAAGCAACAACCACTCACTGGGGAGAGACAGCGATCCCAAGAGATGTTTTAGATTCATCATTGCCAAGATGTTCTTTCACACACACACACACACACACACACACACACACACACACACACACAGACAACCCCCACACACACATACACACCAAAGCATGACATAGAACAACACACTGTAATGGAAAGCCTGTTATGAAACAAGCACACACACACACACACAGAGACTGAACACTAACAAAGATTCCCTTCTTCCAGCCAGCTTCAGAGCTGGTGGTGACAGGGGGAGTGATCGTTTCCCCCTCTCTTCAATCAAGCCTGCTCAGATGCCAATATGCCTCAGATTGTTATTGTTCCTCTCGGCATTAAACAAAGATTGGCAGTTTTATGATACATGCAGCATGTTAGTGTGCCCAGTTCTGGAATACCTGCCTTCTGCAGAGGGTTCAGGGGAGGTTGGTACCCAGCCTGTGGTTCACTCTCAAGCTGCTGGCCCTCCGCTGACGTCAGAAGCCGTCATTCCTTCGAGCGCACATGGAGGGGCATGGCGGACAGCGGGCAAGGCTAAGCTTATTAAGGTCTTGGAGATACTTTGATGGGGATTGGGGAAGCGGTGGAATACAATACAACTCAGTGGCGTAAGAGGGCCGAGTGTGTGGAGTTGATTGTGAGTTGGTCGTTAAGAAGCAGTGTGAGTAGAAAATACCCATTTGGGATCGGTCCATGATATTTATCGCTAATGAGACTAACTGGCCGTCCCCTTACGACCTGTATCACACGGTGCTGGGTGGGGGGTTAGATAATGCATGACGCTCTAACCCTTCCACCAGATGGGTCAGTCAGACGTGTCAGCGTTTTGTTTTCTCAAATGGAAGAGTCATGGTGAGGCCTACTAACACACGTGTTTCAAACCTCAAGGTTCCTACAAACTAACGGTTTGTTAGCCAACTACCTTGACGTGTCCCGTAAACTGCACCCAGGTTTTGCAGAACTACCTGACCACAAAGCATCAACAACAAAGAGACAGTTTCCAGTTTCAAAATCTTCTTCTTTACTTTGGCAACACGTTGTGATTTCAAAACGCTTTGGGCAGTTGTAGCCCTGTCGTTTAGTGGTCACCTGAACTGTTGTCAGCTTGTAGAAACCTGGAGACGAAACGGTGGAGTCCATGTTGAGAAAAAGCCAAACCAAAATGTTATCATCGAAGATGACATTGATCGAACCAAAATGCTGTCCTCTCTCAATCAGAAAGCAAGGGATCATAGAAGCTCTATTGGATATTATATGTTTCGTGAGAAAGCTGCACACCAAGAACAGATGTACAAGTTTTCGTCTCCTCCTTCAAATGAGAAATGGCAGAACAAACGACATATACCCTGCCTGCCTCTGGCAGCAGTATCTTTTAATCACCTGGCATCTCCCTGAATCCAGGGAGCCCTGTAAACGTACTATCCCCTTCCCCAGGCACCCTCTTTGGTCCAGAACACAGCTCTTGCTCCATTACTCTGAACTTGTTGTACAAGTGGAGTTCAACACGGTCGAGCAAAAATAGAAAAGGAAAGCGAAGAGGAGCGAAAGCCATCAATCTTGCAGCGTTGTTGCTCTGCGGTTGTCCGCCGCGGCCATTCCAAGACGGCGCGATTCAATCATATTTGTTTGTGTGTTTTAGTTCCGGGCACAAGGCCCAGCAGCTACAGCCTGAGGGCAGGGTCATGGGAGACTCTTAGGCTAACGTTGCTACGCTAACAGGCCTCTCGCAAGCCAGGCCACGACAGCTCGGCGCTAGCCTAGCCTAGCCCAGCGGACAGGCAGCGCAGGGAAGCTTGAGAACGTTTGCGTCTCGAGTTGAGATTATTTTTCGAAGGAGCGAGGAGGATTCCCGGTGGGGATTGTGTGTGCTCTGCGAGCGTGTGACCCTGACTCAGGAAGACAACGACAGCTGGACTGAGGGTCGATGGCCTGCGGTGGGTAGGCGGAGCTTACGCGAAACACCCCTTCCAGCTGCAGAGAGACACACAGATATGGACCATCTGAGGAGAGACAAGCCAACAGAGAGACAAACCGAGAAAGGCAGAAGGAGAGGGAGATAAATTATAAAGGCAGAAAGAGAGTGAGAAGCTAAAGAGAAAGACCCTCCCAGAGGAGCATGTGACAGGATCGGAGCAGCTTGAGATTAGGCTCTCGCTGTTTCCCCCAACGGCTCTCAGACATGTGAACTGGAGACGAGGCGATCGTTTCTCTAAACCGATACCTGTTACTTCAGTTCTGAAGGAGAGGGTTCATGCAAGGAATATTTTTCCTGAAGGGAGTGAAGGTCTGGAATGACCACCGCACTCATGTTCATGTTAATGCAGAGTCTAGGGAGCCTGGAGACCACAGGCTGGCACAGGTCTAAGAATGTTAAACACAGGAAATCAAATATTGCAATTAGGTGGTTGAATTATGATCAAGCCTTGTTTATTCATACAACCCTTCTAACTGACAGGAATGTCTGAAATCCTGTGGTAGAAATGATGCATATTAAGATGTGTGGAAAGGAGAGTCCTTCTGATGAATCACATCACCATTGTTGTGTGGTGCTTGTTTTTATAGGATGCCAATATGTTTACTAATCACTCTAATGACTGTTCAGGTGCAGCATAGAATAATTTGTCTCTGCAGTTTAAAACACACAGCAGGCTGAATGCATTGACTTATCGTACTATCAATTAACCCATTACGGGATTACAGGTCTCAGACAAAGGATATCTGTCACATGACACATCATTGCTACCTATGCAGCTAAGCCCATAATTACAGGGGTGTTTTCATCATTCACCTCCTCAAATGACTTGTATTGGATTGCTCAATGTGGAGGCCCAAGCATGCGCATACAGTCATAGGGAGTCAGGTGGCTGAGCGGTGAGGGAAGCGGGCTAGTAATCAGAAGGTCGCTGGTTCGATTCCCCGCCGTGCCAACTGACATTGTGTCCTTGGGCAAGGCGCTTCACCCTACTTGCCTCGGGGAGGAATGTCCCTGTACTTACTGTAAGTCGCTCTGGATAGGAGCGTCTGCTAAAACTACATGTAAATACAGTGCAAAACATCATCACAACATACAGTCTGTCTACAGTCCCACACCATGACATCACGTCACCCGCAGGCCCGATTGGTTAGATCGGTAGCTGGCCCCTCCCGATTGGTGGTGGATTGGGTGGGTTGTCCCACCCCCCTTTTGTGAAATCCTCAGTCACCTCTTGTTGTGTTGCCAACCTCGCCTTTAATTAAACTGCGGTGCCAACACTCTTAACTCTCATCTATCTCTCTGTTATGACAGGGTAATAACAAAGAGCTTCAGTTTGGGCTGACATCAATGTGCTGGTTAGATGCGTTAAAGGAATGTGTGATGTTCTTTTCGTATTGATAAAATCGCTTTAGATGGATGAAAGCAGACATTTTACAGCTTCTGGGGAGAGGGATCTTGTTTTGAAAAGTTGATTTGTTTTCCAAAGACATGACTAGTCCTCAATTACAGCCAATTATGGTCAGAATTTGACCAAGTATTTCGGTTATGAAGGCAATATAAGCCAAGTATCTATTACAAGCCACAGATTTGTGATACAACAACTCAAGCGACAATAAATTGTCTGTTGTAGCTGATCCAATATCTCGCTATGAATCTCTAAAGCCCACATGAGTGCGAGGCATAAATGTTTGTGTACATAATTTGTTCCAATGTTTATCTGTTTGTAGATTTGCTGACATTAATTCAGAATAGCATAAAAGTGTAACACTGGCTCCGTGCTGAGTTATGTAGTGAGCTTGTGTTCATGTGTGTGTGACACACTCACACACACACTTTAATGTGTGTCTTAAAAGGGGAAACACAAGAAAACACAACCACACAGGACAAACACACAACCTTGTACTGCACACACACACATACACACGCATGCACACACACACATGCGTACTCACGCACAATACAGGCCACACACACACGTACACACGCATGCACACACACACATGCGTACTCACGCACAATACAGGTCACACACACACAAAACTACACACTGTACACATGCACACACACACACTTATACTCATGTACATTACAGGACACACACACATAGCGACTTACAGTAAGTACAGGGTAAGGGTAAGTGCCTTGAAGTGCAAGGACACAATGTCATTTGGAATGGCCGGGAATCGAACCGGCAACCTTCAGATTACTAGCCCAATTCCCTAACCGCTCAGCCACCTGACTCCCATACATACACAGTGGGTACGCTTTTTCTGCTCCAGTAGCTTCAGGGTTTAGAGCATTCCCTCTGACCCCTGCATCAGCTGCTGAATCATGATCTTACCCATTCACACTATTGGGATTAGCATGTCACAGCCAGGTGCGTAAAAAAGTGCAAAAGTCTGCGAGTAACCTTGATCTCTTTACACCCGGCAGCCCCTGATGGTCAGAAGCCACCGCAGGAGTTTGAGGATTACAAACAATAAGGAGAATGGGGAGTCAGGTGGCTCAACGGTTAGGGAATCAGGCTAGTAATCTGAAGGTTGCCAGTTCGATTCCCGGCCATGCCACGTTGTGTCCTTGGGCAAGGCACTTCACCCTACTTGCCTCGGGGGGAATGTCCCTGTACTTACTGTAAGTCGCTCTGGATAAGAGCGTCTGCTAAATTACTAAATGTAAATGTAGCACTAGCTGGTTAGCACTAGCTGGTTAGCGCTATCACTGTGGGAGGGGAAAGGGGGGATTGTGGTCTGCGGGGTCGCCAGTCAACACTAACTACTGGTCCTTCTGGGGGTTGACATCTGCAGGAGGCTTGCTGGGTAGAGCGCGCACCACTTAGGGTAAGGCCTTACCACAGCTGTCCGGGTTCTATTACAGCCCGGGACATTTGCTGCATGTCAACCCCTCTCTCTCCCTCTCTCCCTCCCTCCATCTCTGTCTCTCTGTCTTTCCTGTCCTGTAAAATGTAAGGAACTTTCACTGGCCAATCGGGAGGCAGGGCTGGAAAGCGTCAATGCCAAGTTGGTGAAAGGCGCTATCTAGTCGGTGTTGCTCAGTGCTCTGGCTTCAACTCACGGGGGAGAAAATGAATTACGTTAGCGGCGGTATTTCTTCTTGTATGGAAGAGAGAGTTAGCTGTAGTGTGTCTTATTCATTGGTGCTTCACCTCGTTCTTTGTCATGGAAGGGCTAGCGTGGCAATTTAGCGTTTTTCGTTATCGTTGACTTCCTCAGTTCATATGTCAACACCCATAAAAATGAGATTGTGCTGAAAAATGTTGAAACAAGCACTTTACTGTCTTTATCTGTCTGCCGAAACCTTGGTGCCACTGTGAGTTGGTAGGTATATATCTGGTATAGTATATCTGGTATATAAACTGTGGTTATCACGATATGGAGAAGAAAATAAAACTTTGAAACAGTTCAGAAGGTTGACCTCTGTGCACGCCCGTAGGCCTACTGGTTCAAGAGCAGTGTTTACATCAGCTATTTGACGAATTTCAGTTTTTGCTTCGAAACGAACAATTTCAATGGAAAACTTGATCGACTGAAGCCAGAGTCTGATTGGTGACTCAGCACAAGAGGCCCCTGGCTGTATTGGGAAGTGGTAGACGGTTCCTCTTTCATGTGTCACGACAAGGGGGAGAAAAATAAAACATGTCTCATGATGAGCAGGGTGCAGGTCGTGTGGGAAGGGACTTAAAAATTAAAAATAAACGGAGAGGGAACAGCAGAAAACAAAACAAATCCGGCTGGTCCAGACAGTTGAAGGTTAATCAGCGGTATATCCGGCTGGACTAACCCTAACCCTCTTATGGAACATGTGCCTCCTAGTCATCCCTTCATCTCCCCTCGCCCCGCTCAGTACAACAAGGGCTCTTATGTAAGGGTTCTTAACCTGGAGGTGTGAGACCACTTAGTCGTCAGGGTGATGTAGGATTTCTGACGTGACGTAGCCTTGTTTAGGGACAACAGCTGAGGTCATGCTCCAGTCTGAGGAAAAGAGTTTGAATCAGAATGAGTAAGGTCATTTTTTATTTTGTTGTGCTGTTTATGGAATCGCAGTTGCAAAGGGGTAGCCTACCATCTAAACGTTCCTGCCGTGCAGAATGACGTTGTGTCCTTGGGCAAGGCACTTCACCCTACTTGCCTCGGGGGGAATGTCCCTGTACTTACTGTAAGTTGCTCTGGATAAGAGCGTCTGCTAAATGACTAAATGTAAATGTAAATGCAGTAAAGAGAACTGGCAAGATAGAGAAGTGTCAGAAGAATGAGATGATCTATATGAACAGTGTGTTTACAACCTATACACTGATGTTGTTCTGGCTACAGGAACTGGCAGGAAATAAATCTTAGGGGAATTCTCAACGAGTTCCTCCAAATGACATGTGGGAGAATGTTTTGGAGAGTTACGACTCTGTCATTTTGGTCTTCTGTCATTGGTCACTTCATAAGTGGGTGGAGTCCCGATGGGGATCCTTACCAAGTTGTCTTGACAGTGTTGCTAAAACAAAAGATGGATTTTTGTTTACCAGCGGTTGTCGCTTCCCACTGGTAGCAGTGGGAGAGCCTAGATGTGGTCACCACTGAAGATGGGGAAGTGTAGATTATTGGATCTTTACGGCAGTTATTTTTTGGGGGAATTCATGAAGCCACTAATCGTAATGACCTTCACAATAGTTTATTGGGAGGGAGAATTGATGTGGAACGGATCACCACTGAGGAGTATTCCTCATGTCAAGAGAAAAAATGCAAAATAACTGATAAACAAGTGCTCTTGTGATTCATTCTGACCGCACCCTCAGATCTTTCGACGATGTGCATGATAGATTAACTGAAGTGGCAGATGGTAAAACATAATCTGTGTTTTGTGAGTGTTTGTGTGGGCATATGGGCATGAATGTGTGTGCGGATGCCTGCATGCACATGTGTGTGTGTATGTGTGTGTGTGTGTTCACGCGCGTGTGTATACATGGCTGCATCCCTGAACCCAACAACACCGGAATCACCTCTCTCTGATCCTCACGGTCCTCAGCTCCACCCAGGAGGAGCGACACACCTCTCTTCTTCTCCGGCAGCGCCCGACTACGCTCTGGTTACCGTGACAACCACACTCCGGTTAGCGTGACATCAGCGCCGAGGGGAGGTGTGTGTGTGTGTGTGTGTGTGTGTGGGGGGGGGGGGGTCAGAGGGTGGTTTGAGTGAAACCGGAGGCTGTTGATAGGAACCCAGAGATGATCAGGCCCTTCCTTACAATGGCAAGCTTTATGGAGGCATAGCTTGTCCTCTTGAACCAGAGCATGTGAGAGTGTAGAGACAGTGTGAGCTGTTAGCGGAGGGGATGGGTAGCATCCATTATTCACTTTAATAGCCATGCAAACAGAGGGCACAGCAAGCTAATGCACTTTACTGTATTTTAACACGCAAATTTGTGACTAGAAATAAATCACTGAGTCGTGTATGATGCTGAACAAAATAAATAAAGTTAGACTTATCTGAAAGGTCTTACAGGGATTTTTTTTTGTGTTTTCTGCTGCGTTGCCTCAACTGAAGATGATGAGATCCAGCTACTTCGCTAAACAAAGT
>CM042853.1:1651811-1896811 GCA_023658055.1 Thaleichthys pacificus | reverse complement strand
GGCTGAAGGCTAAGCTCCAGCTGATCAGGAGCCAGGGAATGTCAGCTCTGGGTGCCAGGCTCTGGAGACCTTCCCAGACCGCTCCACACACACAGGCGTGCTCTGGTCCTTCACCAATCTTCTCCCTGGAGACGGGGGCGTGGGCGTGGGTGGGGGTGGGGTGCCCGGCTCATAGGGACAGAAAAAGTACACATTGACCCAGACCCTGAACTCTGGTATCAGCCAGGAAGCCTGACCCAGGGGACAGGCTTCAACGGTACTGGAAGGGGTGTGTGGAGGAGGGTGTGTTTGTGTACACATGCAGATGGGGGCGTGTATGAGGGGGGTGTGTGAGGGTGCGTGGGTGTGGTCGGAGTGCATGGAGCTCTCATTTCTTCATGCTCCCACCTGCTCCATGTCAATGACCCTCCCAGGGGTGATCCCCTGCGTCGCTTGCCCTGCCAAATCAAACAACCCCTGTGAACGATCCCACAGTCAGGGACAGAGGGTGGCACCTGCAGTCCTTGTTGCCACAGAAAAAGCTTTCATGATCACGCACTGACTTGCAGACCGTCCACGTTTGCAATCAGCCAAATTGTAGAATCTCTCTCTCTCTTTTGTATTATTGTTATTTGTGAGAATAATACAAGCTACAGTTTCCTCTGTTTCTCAAATACAGCCAGCCTGTTGCTTATCATAGGGGCAGGCCTTCTCTACAGCATGGTGAAACACAACAGGTCACTTGTGTTCGATGGTGAGGGTCGATCTTAAACTGTTATAGAAGACAATCTGTCCGAGTCATCTTCTGACAGCTGTCACGGCCTGAAAACAGAATCATACCAGCATTGATGACTGATTACTCTGATCTTTCAAGAAGCCGATGATTTCCAGTGAAGGCTGGATTCCACCACAGGTACATACCTCAGACTCACCAACCTTGTCGTTCTCTGTACAGAACCGTGATGATCTATCAAGAAGCATGTCAAAATATCAGATGTAATTGGAGAACCGCTCTGTTTTTACTGGCTGGTGAAACAGTATACTGTTCTCCTGAAAGACACAGCCAATAACATTCAACTGTTATTGCGACGTTGAGGAACTAGCCAATGGGGTACAACGATGTTCACGCTACAGGGAAGGCTGGTGGAAAGTTACTGAAGATATTTTTTGGACTGCAAAGGGGATAGTGCATTGTTTGCATCATGAATGGAAATCTCTTTTTGGCCTACTTTAAGATAATGGATTTAGAAAGACCAAGAGATGCAGAGAGAGACAAACAGAGATATAGAGATGGAGAGACAGTGAATGAGAGAGAGGGAATGATGGAGAGAGGGAGAGAGAGAGCGGGGGGGGGGGGGAGGACTAGCATCTCCCGGACTTCTACAGTGTTTATACTTGTACAAAGTGCTTTTAGAGAGATCTCCATGATGGACCAACACATCACTTCCTACAGTAGACGCTCAGAGAGAGAAATATCTGAGCTCAATCGTTCTATGGATCAGGAGCAAAAGTCCCGGAGTTCAGACATGATACTCAGACTATATACTTACCTCGGTGTTGATAATGCCATTCCTCAACAGATTAGCTAGCGTTTAGCATTTGCTGACTTTCTGTGTACTTTGTGTACGTCAAAGACTACCAAAAGAAAAAGCTCAAGATCTTATGTCACATTCTCGCATTAGTCCTCTGTCAGCCTCATGCGGCGCAGAGAATATCAACGTGATAGGAATATTAACTCGTGATAGGAAATTTGTGAGGAAAATCTCTCGGTAGAAGTATAATCTCCACATGTCTTACATGGCTCATGTTAGACTAGTTGCTGGAGATTAAATGTCATAATCTGTTATAGAATTCAATCACACATTTCTATTCAGGCCACCTTAGCTTGTGAACTGGACTGTGATCCTGTTGTCACATTTGAACCCGGGTGTTCAGATTAGAATAGAGCAGTAATCTGGCATTGATTTAAATGCCATATTTCCATGAAAAATGCCTAAACAGGAATTACAATTAAGGTTGAGGTTAACTAGTGGTCAAGTGGTAGTGGAGTAGAACTGTCTGAACAAGAGTGAGTATGCCATAAAGTAGTTTGACCTTGAACATAGCTGCTTTATCTTCAATGCTTACTGTAACACTCAAATCCTCAACACTTTCTTAAGTCTACCATGGGGGTGCGTTTGTAAGCATGTAAGCATGTGAGCATGTGAGCATGTGAGTGAGTGTGTGTGTGTTTAAAATCGTTTGTGTGTGAGAGAGTGTGTGTGTGTGTGTGTATGTGTGTGTGTGTTTGCGTGTGCATGTGAGAGTGTGTGTATATGTGCGTGTGAGAGTGTGTGTGTGTGTGTGTGTGCGTGTGCACTTGCCTTGTTGTGAGTGTGTCTGTGTGTTTACTTGTCTGCCTGCCTGCCTGCCTGCCTGCCTGGCTGTCTTCTTGTCTATCTGCCTGCCTGTCTGTCTGCATGTCTTCTTGTCTATCTGCCTGCCTGTCTGTCTGCATGTCTTCTTGTCTATCTGCCTGCCTGTCTATCTGCATGTCTTCTTGTTTATCTGCCTGCCTGTCTTATTGTCTATCTACCTGTCTATCTGCCTGTCTTCTTGGCTGTGTTCCTCTAACCCCTGAGGTTCTTCAGTTTATTCACATGGATCATGGGGAGAATTACGAAGCAATTACCCTTCGTCTGGTTGGTGGTTCCATTGCAGCCATGCTCCTCTTCCACACCACAGTAGTGCCTCTTCTTTCTCTTCCCTGTCTTCTGTCAGCAGGCACTTGTCTGGACTGTCTCACATGACCCTCCCCTGGTAAAGCAGAACAAAACTGACCGAAGAAAAAAAAGAAATGAAAAGAAACGTAATGAGAAGCATCTTCAGCCAAGCAACGAGCCACTGTGTGTGTGTCTGTGTGTGTCTGTGTGTGTGTGTGTGGGGGGGGTGGGGGGTGGGAGAGGGTGTTGTCGAATGAGATTAAAATAAATGTTAAGCATATTCGGCCGAGCAACAAGCCACTGGGACAAATGAATGAGTTGTCTTTAAAGTGACGGGACCGTGCCAGTCGCTTGTCCATCACAGGGTTTGACAGGAGCATTAAATATGGGCTTGTCTCTTTAATTACGACGTCATCCAGGGATTGTCGTGACCTCTGGGACAAATATTTGCTCTTGTCTCTTTCTGTTTTGACCGTTGAAGACACTGTGCACATTGTTGTCCAAGCCTAAGATTTGTGGTAGAAGGCTACCAGGGGTTTGTTTTGGAAGCGTATAACTCCAATAAGCCTCTACAGCTTTGGGTATAGGCACTTATACAGACCTGGGATCTGGTTTTGTACTTGTGTGGGCAGTGAGAGCCATATGGCAGTGCTTTTAACGGGGAGAACGGGGGGGGGGGAGGGGGGGTCATTGTCTTTTCCAATTCATAAAACACAGAGTATTACTGTTGTTTGGCCTGTTGTGAGGTAGGCCACTCTCACACCTCTCGTTACTATGGAGGTTCCAGCTGCGTTCACTTGTGCCACGAATTGAATTCCCAGCGTGATCCTCCCCTGTGTTAACTGCTTCACTTACGGTTAATCGCCTCAGAAGTCACATGCTAAATGTTCTGCTCTCCTGTTTCCCCTCCTGCAGAAGATAGCATCGGTATGGCTGTGAATCATATAAACCTCTGAGAATAAATAACATTAAACAGGGGAATAAATTGCACCAACAACAAAAAAAAAAAAAATGAAAAAAAAAAAAAGAAATCAAGCAGAATGGCGTACATTCCCCACGGTGCGTGAGTCTGCCAGCTACAGGAGAGTGTTCCAGCGCGAGAAAGCCGTGGGGGCGTGCAAGCTTGGAACCCTTCATAAGAGTGTGAGACAAATGAAAATGGACTCTTGGCTCCAGTGGGTCAGGCCAGGATTGGGAAAGAGGAGCATTGGTAGTTAATGGGTGGTGGGCTGCATTTACAGGCGATGGGCACGGTACCAGATGGAGCGTTAGGGTTCAATCTCCCAGGCACTAGTGTGTACCTCCCAAATAGATAACTCCCATGTCATTGCTTGGACGTGTACTGTGTGTGGTGTAGTGTGTGTGCGTGTACTGTGTGTGTGTGTGTGTGCATCCGCCTGTGTTTGAGAGACTGCGTGTTTGAGAGCCTTAATTGGTTCTCATCCATTGCCCTCCTCTTCTTAGTAATAAATCAACGCAAACCTGGGCCTGTGCTTCATCTCCATATAATATGATTCATAGATATTTCTACATATACGAAAATAAACAAGAGAGAAAACCAAGGGGTAAGTTCTAAGCAGGTTTACTCGCAGATTTACTTCTTCTTTTTTTTTTAAATAGGCCTAAAAGATAAACTTACATAGGCCCCTAGCTCAGGGAGTAGGGAGCGTGAGAAAACGCTAACTAGCCTTGCACCGCACCGCAGCTCCTGCGATAGGGGAGAGAAAACCTATACAGACACAGAGACGAACGTACACTTTTACAGACCTACATTACAGGATATTGCCTCATTTTCCAGAACCTGCAAAGAGTATTTAAAGACTCCGGCTCACATGCACCTGCCTTAGTCAATAAGTCATACGGTAAGATCCAATACCAAGCCATATTCTCATATTTAATATTTTAGACTTTCCTGCCCAGGCTACATTGACTGAATATGATGACACTGAATGCTGATGTGGTGTAATTCAAGGGGCAAATGGGAGCACAGGCGCGAGGTACATCAGGAGCTGCAGGGTTAGCACGCGCGCCAAACTTCTGCCACCGCGGGTAGAGTCCGCCACCTAGTGGACAGAATAGGGGGAGACTTCTTTAGTGTGAGGCCTTGTCACGGGTATTGACAAGCGATTCATAAAATGCTTAACTTTACCTTTCTTAATATTATTAACATGTCGAATAAACAGTTACACTCCAAAATCTGTTGATTATAACTGATGAAAATGACTTTCAACACATTGCAGAATAGTTCATATTTAAGTCCATATTCAGTACATAATTTAGGCACAAAATCAATCATTGCTGAGTATCATTTTTTTTTTGCAGATGCTTGCATCCAAACTGACATAAACCTTTCTAATTTAGAAGTGTGGGATAATGTTGGATAGACTGAGGTTGAGCATGCCAGCCTCATATCCAGGTCAGGTCATGCTGAATCCCAAGTGAAACGCAGTGCAGACGTTTTTACAACTGTCCTTGTCTGATCCTCACGGCCAATAGGGCTTTTATTATGTCTCTTTGATGTGAGACGGCTGTTCCTAATATTGGCGTAGGGCCCTTGGGAAAACATTTCTGTAGAGTCAGTCAAGGACAGAGCCAGTTGGCTCAAAGCCAGATGTCATATCGGGATTTGGATTTCCATGTCCTTATGCTGAGTGGTATAGTGCATCGTATTGAGAGGACGTGTGTGGGTGTGTGTTTGTATTGTGTGAGTGTGTTTTCATTCATGTGTGAGAAAGGGTTAAACTATCACTACAAGGCATTTGTTGAATTATCCAGATCTCCAGGGGGTTTTGCGGGGAACTGGGGGTCAGCTATCTACCCCTAGAGTCCCCCTCTGGTTTTGAAACAGGCTATTTTTCGCAAATGGATTTGTCCTAAGGGATAGCATGGATGGGAACTGGCACGTGTTGAGCACCAAGAGCAGGCGGGTGGGCGGGCGGACTCGAGTGGGTCTTCAGAGTGGGAGGTTAAACTATGGTCAACACCCAAGTGGTGTTTACTGTGCAGCAATAAGCCCAACCCTCAAATAACAGATAACTACACTGAAACAGATGACTCATATTGATTTAGAGGGCACTTATTGAAAGCGAACAATGTCTCATTCCAAATGACCTTCGCTAGGGGAGTTATCAAAGTAAACAAGTTTGACTTGTGGACTCACAAAACCTGATCGTAACTTGGTTTCCAAAGAAAGAAGTAACTAGGACAATATAAAGCACCATTAGAGTAACCTCCTGAACCAAGATCTCTGGTGGTCAATGGGCACTGACTTTATAACTCAATTATAATTGAGTTATGGATAATAATCACTTTAGACCCAAACTTTAACCTCAAGGAAGGTCTAGAATATCCTCCAGGGGTCAATATTCTACCTCATATCTTGTTTCTCTGCTTGGGCTTTAAGCAAACTGTCATGGCAGTTGTGAGTAGAGAGAAAGAGGTGATTAAGGTCACGATTACCCCTTTGGAAAGAGAGGTTTTAAACTTTTAGAGGGAGGGTGTATTGCGAAGCAAAGAGCGAGGAAGATTTTTTATTTTGTGTCTGGGGTCCTATTTGGCGCTGTCATCTGGATGTGATTTTTGCTGAGTTTGGTTTTCTTGCAGTCTTCTATTTTTATTTTTTTTACATTTTTACAACAGCAGGAATGTTAATGATTTCAGGTTCAAAGCAAACAAACTATAGAGCATTGTGTGCTCTGGCTGAACATTTGATAACCACTGTTCTGCTCTGGGATGGGATTCTCCCACCAACGTCTCAGTCTGTGTGTTGCACACACACACACTCACACGGACACACACACACACACACTCACACACACACACACACACGCACACACACACACACACACATACACTCACACGCACACACATGCACACACACACACACACACACACTCACACACACACACGCACACACACACACGCACACGCACACACGCACACACACACACAGGCATTAGTGCCTGTGTGTGTCTCTTACACTCTTTTTCACATGGATGTGATTTGTGGTTGTATTGTTTTCAGATCCTCCTCAGATAGCAGATATTATGTATATGGTGTGAAATATGAAAGTATATTTGGAAATACTGTAGGCTCTAGGTATATGCATGATGTACGGCATTACCGGGCAAAATGGGCCAAATAATTGATCGTATTTACATTTGTAATATATATATTTTTATACATAAAATCGTTATAGGATATGCAAGGCCTGAGGCTGAGACCACCTATGCCACGCTCAGGCAGACAAGGTAGGGGGGAAACAACTCGCAATTTCTATCGAAAACTCGTTTAGCAATTTAACAGCTTCGGAAAAAACGTTCATGACCCAATGGGTTTCCGTAGTTAGCGTAACAAGTGAAACAAACATGGCGTCCGACAGGGACAGCGATGAGGATTTTGTGACTTATGGCATACCTTTAGAGCCTCTTGAGGAAGGTAAGAACGTGTTAATAGTGCATCACATTATGTGTTTTCCCATGTCTGTTCTAATAGTTATTAATGGTCAGGATAAATATCACTGGGCTTACTCACCGCCCTAGACTAGTACAGTAGCTCTCTACTTAGCCTGCAAGCTAACCCGCAGACCATCCACTGATCCTGACCCAGTTCATACCGTTGTAGGACAGTGGGACAGTCGGAACACTGACTCTCGTCGCAATGTCCCTTAAGTTACCTAGCCAGCTGCCCCAAATCAAATCTTGTGGAGATGTCCAGTTAGTTGACCTCGATAGTCACAGAAAGGGAGTTGAAATGATCATCTTTTAGCACAGAGCATGTCATTTTGAGGAATATACTGTGCAGTGTAATCGTGATGCATGTTCTGCAGACGAGCCCCTGAAAAGGCCAGTTCCATTGCACGACCAGACGGTGAAGGATGAGAAGGGTCGGTATCAGAGGTTTCACGGAGCCTTCACCGGAGGCTTCTCCGCCGGCTACTTCAACACTGTCGGCACCAAAGAAGGTTTGTTCAGCCCGTTACATGTCATGGGAGGCACGAGTTAGAAGCGAAGCATACCGAATAGGATGATAGCAACGAATCTTTTCCTTCTGCAGGGTGGACACCTTCGACCTTTCTATCATCCAGACAGCAAAAAGCGGAGAAAAAAAATGCCAGGCCGGAAGATTTCATGGACGATGAGGTACGCAAGTATTACAAAAAAGAAATTTCCCTGCCAGACATTAGCCCTTGTCACCCTAGACTCTTAACAGAGGCAGTTATGCTATTTACTGAATGGCATCACTTACTCTCCTACTGTTACTGATCACTCCAGGACCTCGGGGAACACGGGATCGCGCCCAGTGAGATCACCACCACTGATGAGTTTGCGTCCAGGAGGAGGGATCAGATCAGGGACAAGGCCAGGGCCATCACCTCCATGTCTGCCCCCATACCTGGTGACACGCTTCTGGAAGATCTGGTCACACCAGCCAAGTAATAAACAAGCTTCATATTTAAAAGCCTTGTTGTTATGATCACTTCACATGTTATAAAAGCCTCGTTTGTGATCAGTGTGAAGACGCTGCAGTGACTTCCTTAACCGGTCAGTGTTGTCGCTGCTGTGATTGGTAGGTCGTCCATGGGGGTGGAGCTACTGAGGAAGATGGGATGGAAGGACGGCCAGGGGGTCGGACCACGGGTGAAGAGGAAGGCTCTTCGGCAGAAGGAGGGTAGGTTTTTACCTCTGATGCTAATATCAGCCATGTCACTACACATTCAGCTTGATCGATGATTATCTATAATCTCAAGGTTAAAGAAGGCAGCGTTCTTAAAAACTCCTTCTGCTCACAGAACCAGCAAGAAGAGGCTATGGATGTGTTTTGCCACCAAACGGCTCGGAAGAATCTGAGGTAAGTGTTACTTACTTAGCTCACTAACACAATCGACCGTTAACTCTTATTAACATATCAATATTACCATTGATATTACTATTAATAATTAACGTAATAAAATAGAAGACGTTAATAACTCGCTTCTCTCATAAAATCTTCTTACCTACAGGAGGACGATGGCGAGTTTGCCCCAGTGGACGTGACCTTTGCCCCCAAGGACGTAGTTCCGATTGACTTCACCCCCAAGGTGGACGTGAAAGGGCTGGGCTACCAAGGTCTGAACCCCCAGCAGGCCCTGATGGGGGGCGGAGGGTCGGGCAACATCAACCTGTTCACCATGGACTCAGACAGAGCCAGCAGCCTGTTTGGTGACAACCGGAAGGGGCCCAAACGCAGGGGCGGAGTGGCTGGACAGGTGATCACTGTTTTTACCAGACTCGTTGGATAAAAGACCTACAGAGATTTGAACCTGGGGCCTCTTGAAGTACGGTCACGTGCTGTGCTCTACTTACATTTAGTCATTTAGCAGACGCTCTTATCCAGAGCGACTTACACTAAGTGGAGGGACATTCCCCCTGAGGCAAGTAGGGGTGAAGTGCCTTGCCCAAGGACACAACGTCATTTCTCACAGCCTGGAATCGAACCGGCAACCTTCTGATTACTAGCCCGATTCCCTAACCGCTCAGCCACCTGACTCCCTACTTCTAAGCTGTACTTATTCCCTACAGGAAGTCTGTGTTCCAATACTGTGTCTTTCTGACCACATGTAGTTTGTTTCTGATAGTTGGATTGGAAGTCGTGGTTTCCGGCCTCTGTCTGGACCATGAGGCTCTGAGGTCTGCTTGTGATTGGTCAGCCGGTGTGTGACCCAACACCTTGTGTGTCACCAACAGGCGTTCGGAGTGGGAGCCATGGAGGATGACGATGATGACATCTACCACCGTGACACCATGTCCAACTATGACAAGGTGCTGGGAGGGGAGGAGCCAGGAGACGGCCTGTATGGCTGGACCGCCCCCCAACAGTACAAGAAGAAGAAGGGTGCGTGATGGCATTTTAGGGTTGAAAGTCAGTGGGGTTCAAATGGTTACGAATTGGTGTGTTCGGGTGTCAATGTTTGAGTTTCAACTTTATATGTAGGGGGGGGGGGAACGAACTCTTAATTGAATACTGTGCTAAATCTGTTTTCAGACTACAGCATAGATGCCTCTTACATTGGTAAAATTCTGGAAGGATTCACCCTCTCCTCAGAGACTGAAAAGGAAAGAAAAGTATGTTCTTCCTGCGCCTTCATTCTCACAGAATGTCTGATCTTGACAAACCTTTCCCCTCACCTCGTCTGTTTGGTGTTCTGTCTGCTCCCTACATCCCTCCCTCCCTACATCCCTCCCTCCCTACATCCCTCCCTCTCTCCAGATCTTCCCCCCTCCCGTCCTGCCCAGGGACTACCGGCCTGTGCACTACTTCCGGCCGGTGGTGGATATGTCCAGCGTCAGCCCCATCGTGGCCCAGGCCTTGAAGACCTCCAGGGGCCACATGGCCCAGGAGCAGAGCCAGCCGATAGGCCGGCACCAGCTAGACTCAGCCCACCGGAGGGATATGCTGGGGGAGTCAGCACTGCAAGGTACATCAGCTGTGTGTGTGTGTGAGAGAGCAGGTGTGTGTGTGAGCAGGTATATGTGTGTGTGAGCTGGTGTTAGTGTGTGTGTATGCGCAAGAGCGTGCACCTGAACAGGCGTGCACGCGTATCATTTCTATCTCATCCATCAGCCTTGCTCTTCACAGGACCCAGCTCTGTGTTCGACCTTCTAAAATCTGAGGACAGAGAGAAACTTGTCTCTCTACGCAACACCACCACCCCCTCCAGCGGACCAGGACCTGCCAGCTCCGTCCCCTCGGCGGGGTCACACTCCGCCATGGTGTCTGCCGGCGTGGCGGCCGCCGCGGCCAGGGCCTCGGCCCAGAAGGCCATGGCCGGAAGGTTCCAGCCCCCTGGGGAACAGGAGCACCGGGAGGTGACTGCAGCCTGGAGCGGCCCCACTGCCCAGGCCCAGGCCGGACAGGCCTTCAAGCCCTTCGAGAAGAACCCCAGCAAGCAGGCGCGCTACGAGCTCTACATCAACCAGATCAAACAGGGAGACAAAGGTGGACTAGAATCTTTTTATAGTATTTCTCTGTCAGAACAAATACAGTACCTAGTATTTACAGTATATGTCCCCCGCCTACTACTACTAGATATGACGGGAGTGTCGAACTGGAGCATAACTCTTCTTCTTGTCTTCTTGTTCCTTTCGTCGTCCTTAGATGCTCTTGAACAGAGTCTGGACCCGGCCATGACGGAGTGGGAGAGGGGCAGGGAGAGGGATGAGTTTGTCCGCGCTGCCCTCCTCTACAAGCCCAGCAGCTCCTCCCTGTCGTCTCGCTTCACCCGGGGGAAAACCGAGGAGATCGGGGACAAGGTGGAGGTGACCCGTGACCAAGAGGTAGGCTGCCTCTGCAGGAGGAAGTGAGGCGATGAGCACCGAGGCATGACACAGCGAAATCTTAGCTGTTCAATTGGTGTAGCAAGTTGCTGTGCTATTAGCAACAACTGTAAAGTTGGTAAATGTGACCAAGAGCAAAGCTCTCTCTGCAGGAAAGAGAGGTGATGCATGCTGTGCATGACACAGCAACATTTTAACTGTTCAACTGTCTGTTAATGGGAAGTACATGTCTGTGAAGTAAAGACCTTTTATGATTTGAATATCTTTCTGAGTTTGTTTATCTTACTTTGGCACAGATAAATATTAACCACCATTGGTCTTTGCCAGTTTTGTTCTGAGTACATTTTGTAGCATTCCTCCTTTCTTCACATCTGTGTTTCCCTGTGTTCAGAACGACGTGGATGACAAGCAGGCAGCCGTGAAGATGAAGATGTTTGGCAAGCTCACCAGGGACACGTTTGAGTGGCACCCTGACACACTACTCTGCAAGAGGTTCAACATCCCTGACCCGTACCCTGGGTAAGACACACAAGAACACACACACACAGGAAAACACACACACACAGGAAAACACACACACACACACACACACAGGAAAACAGACACACAGAGGAAAACACACACACACACAGGAAAACACACACACACACACACCCGTGTTACTTGCCATAACCGCTCTGTCGTTGGTCTCCCCAGATCTGGAGTTGTGGGGATGCCCAAAGTGAAGAGGGATAAATTCTCCGTCTTCAACTTCCTGACGGTGTTGGACAGTCCCACGGCCGCCGCGGGGCCTCCTCCACCAGGTACAGAAGAGAACCTCGCCCACGCCTCTGCTCAAGCTAACCGTGTTTACATTTACATTTAGTCATTTAGCAGACGCTCTTATCCAGAGCGACTTACAGTAAGTACAGGGACATTCCCCCCGAGGCAAGTAGGGTTAAGTGCCTTGCCCAAGGACACAACGTCACATGGCACAGCTGGGAATCGAACCGGTAACCTTCAGATTACTAGCCCGACTCCCTAACCGCTCAGCCACCTGACTCCCTGTGTTTCGTTCCCTACCGAACGCGAGCCTGGTGGCGGTGTTAGCATGTCCAACGTGTACATCCTCTAGTGATCCTAGCTCTGTTTCTCTGTCTCCTCTAAGCCTCTTCCAAGCCCTCGGAGCCTGGGAAGAGGTCCAGGTGGGACCAGTCTGTCAAGGTGGAGGAAGAGAAGGATCCTCTCAGCCAGTTCCTCAGCGCGGCTCGTAGCGAGGCCTCTGGGGCCTCCGGGGCCTCTGGGGCCTCTGGGGCCTCCGGGGCCCAGGACAATCCAACCACCTCAGCCTCAACACCAGACCCTGCCACCAAGGTACCGCTAACGTCCTGCGTTGTGTCTGTCCTTGTAGGAGGGTTGAGAACAGTCGATCGGTTACCCGGTTAGCCTTTGCGTGTTTTTGCGGTTGTGAATTATTCATGGGTGCCAACAGTGAACCAGTTTTGGCTAATTGAATACATGATGGTGGACGGCAGGATTAGCCGAATTAGTCTTCTATGCGGGTTTATGTTGATGTGCAAAAGTTAAAGAAAATGTCGCAACGAAACCGTGTGATAACTTGGTTTTCGGGTTGCATATGTTAAGGCGCTATGTTTTGTTTGATTCTGCTGCTGTGTAAACAGGGATGTTCTGCAACCATGTGATGTTCCCACTGTCGTTCTACAGGAACAGGAACAGCAGGAAGCTGGGAAGGAGGAGGAGGAGGAGGAGGAAGAAGAGAGCAGGCCATCCATGGACCTGTTCAAAGCCATATTCGTCAGTTCTTCAGACGAGAAGTCATCCTCGTCTGAGGAGGAGGAGGAGGAAGAGGAGGAGGGAGAGGGAGAGGGCGTGCGAGGCACGGCTGACTCTGTTCTCGCCAGCCTGTTCAACATCAACAACAAACCTGCCGCTGCCTCATCCGGGACGCAGGCCAAGCCCGACCGCACAGGTGATGTGACACAAAGCTCACTGCTCTTTCTTACAAATCCTGGCGAGAATTCATAGATTTGCATAACACTTTTATCCAAAACAACGTACAAATAGTTCCTATAGAAAGTAGAACAGAAGATCATGTATGAGAAGTGGTTCTATGGTTCCATGGTTCTACTTCCGTAGTTCTTTCGTTGGTCATGGTCAAGGAACAGTCTGTATTTAGTAACCACATCGCAAGGTAACCACATCTCAGCTACCAGGCTAAGTGAACAACAATAATAGTATCTTTACCACAGTGCAACAATAACATCTCAATTAAATTTGTGCATGGTACAAAGCAGCAAAATCAAACAATTTTGTCACCCATCCTAAGTGCTTCTTTTGATGCCAGCAAAAGAGTAGTCAAGGTGAAGCTTGAAGAGAATATTGGAAAGTTGGTGAATAGATGACGACAGTGTTTAACCCTGTGTTGCTTGTCCTTATTCAAGAGCTGACCTCCACCAAAGCGCAGACCACCCCCGCTGGCTCCGCCCCTGATGCCTCTGCCCCTCCCCCTCCATCACAGGAAGAGGAGGAGTTTGGCCCCCGACTCCCACCCCCTTCATCCATAAAAAGTATGATTTATTATTTGTTATTATTAAAAAGTTTCTGCAGTGCAAGGGCATAGGTTTGTTTTCAAATATGGTTGGAACCAGAAAATATATATATAACTGGGTACGTGGCTGTTGAAATACTATTTTCTTTTCTTTCTGTATTAAAAAAAAGGCATTTATAATGAAACCTACTCCCCTGCTGTAGTGAACTTGAGTCCTTACCTGTTAAACGTTTTCGATCAACATTTATATAACCAGACGTGGTTTCTTTTGTTCACGTTTAGCTGAAGGTAGCCGGCCATCCTTGAGTCCCTCTGCAAAGCTGGTGAAACACAAGAAGAAGTGCAAGGAGAAGCACAAGGCCAAGAAGTTGCACAAACAGGAGAAGAAGAAGAAGGACAAAAAGGTACGTCGGAAAATCGATTCATCCTAGGTCGCCCTCGGTAGCTCACTGGTTAGGACGCGTAGCGTACAAGCGGAGGACCACTCATCTCCCCGGGTTTGATCCTGGATCGGACCATTTCTGCATGTCCTCCCCTCTCTCTCTCTCTCTCCCTTACATTTCCTGTCAATCTCTGTCCCTGTCCAAATAACATCTTTAAAAAAGGCCCATATATTTAGTAGAAAAGAGATGAATCCCAAACCAACTGAAGTGAGCCTCCATAAAATGAAAAGCCCTCCATAGCAACATTTTAGGCCATTTTGTTACGTGGAAATATAAAGAACTTGTTCTCTTTTACAGCAGAAGAAGAAACAGAAGAAGCAAAAACACAAAGGGAAGAAGAAGAGTAAGAAGGAGGTGATCGTCATCAGCTCCTCTGACGGGAGCGAAACGGACAGCGAGGAAGACGGAGACTCTGGGGGACCGTCTACAGAAGAGCTGCTCAAAAGGTCATAGGTCATCACAAGCTGTAGCCCGAAAGGGTTCTGGGAAATGCAGTTTTATTTCTACCGTACTTTGCTTTTACTTTAAAGATATTGTCTTTTCTTTCTGTTGCAGGTTAAAAAACATCAGTGGGCAAAAGTGAACCTGAATCTCTGGAGGGACAATCTGTCCTCTGTGAGGACTACTGATGTTTGTACTTTGAATCCTTTATTGTTCAGTATTGTTCAATACATAAGGACATACATTTGCCATGCGATTCTCATGTAATGAGAATGATGAACATGAGAAAAAAAATATTTTATGACTGATATTTTTTTGGTCAAGCATTCTTGTCGTCCCCTTAATAATAAATAATAGCTGATTTTGTCATTACGAAGTGTTTTTTTTCTGTGTTGCTGGTTTTTATGAAACTGTATTGTTTTAACGACTTGCTCCCAATACTACATTGTTTTACAGATAGAGCAAATAATGTCTGTTCAATTCATGAGGATACATGGAAGAGTAAATTGCATTTACTGTGACCACCCGCTTACACGGTTGCCTCGATGTGTGTTCTTCCAATATTACCATAGTAACCCGCCCCCTGGAGTAGCAAACTTTGGAGTGAACTTGACTACCTTGATACAAGTAGCTACTATTTATGGAAACTAAACAGCGATACTCTATCCGATTGTTCCGCTATAAGAAATAAATGGCTTTGAAAAATATCGACCCTTTGTCGCTCGATGATACAAATGACGAGAACAAGGATGACAGTAAGGACCAAGAAAAGAGTGTTTCGCTTTGGGAGCATGAAGCGCTTTCCCAGGTAACCCGAGTCGATCATTCGGGAAATTTGCGAGCTAGCCCTATAGCTAGCAAAGCGTTTTCCAGATAAAACCTGCTGGTAAACATTAAAACGGAAATAGCTTAGTAGGTGCATTCTGCCGTGTGAAGGTTCACAAACGTTTAAAGCTTCACCATCTGTCCAACATGCACGGATAGCAGCAGCGCACCAGCTCTGGCAGGTGGCCAAACTTCAGCCTAACTTCACATTTCTGACAGGGGCGTAGTCTTAACAGATGGGTTATTGATTGAGTTGTAATTGGAAAGGGAAGCACTGTTTTCCATGACGTACATTCTCATTATTGCACCTCCAACGTTTTGAGATTAACTGGCAAATTGTCAACCGTTGTAATGGGTAGCCATGTGAATGTTTGATTAATTTCTCTCCAGATTCCCATCAAGGTGTTCAGGGGTCATACAGATGCTGTCAGCAACTGTCACTTCTGTTTTGATGACACGAGAATCCTGACCAGCTCCCATGACAAGACTGCCACACTCTGGGTATGCCTCGCGGGGTAATTACAAGCACGTCAAAGCAATATCGCACTGAGACACATTTTAATCCTATTACCTCAGACACAGCTATTGAAAGAATTTTATTAGGATGAACAAACTAATTCTCTTTGAGGATGGGTAAATCTCAGTGGTTAGAGTGCTTAATTGCAGATTATGAGGTTCCAGATTCAAATCCCCCCAGTACTCCATGTCGTTTTTTGATAAAAACTGCTAAATGAATAAAAACTCACACATACACACATTGCACAGTAGGCCTTTCCTGTAACTTGAGGGTATGATATATGTAGTTTATTGCTATTGATCCATCGCACCATCTGGAATACAGGCGTAGCCATGAAGCTAGCACAAAGCAAAACCAACTTCTTTGACCTCTTGCAGGATTCTGATACAGGGACCTCCCTCCAGGTTTTCAAAGGTGTGCATAAATCTGCCATCACTGAGTGTACCTTGGTTCCGAAGAAGAACAGGTGAGCTACCTAGCACGATACTGTCTGAAGACGATGAACAGAGCCCTTGTTTGTATGTAAATTTAAAATCAGTATGCCTCATGAATAAACAATATTCCCGATGCAAATCCTTTGCTCCCTGGAACATCACATGCTGCTGGATTAATCTCCTTGTCAGAATGCCTGTCAACAAATCGACTAATTCAGTGCAGTACAATAGTATAATTCTCCTTTCTACCTATTTCTAGAGCGTGTTTTCCATCTGAATTGTAGCATTTTGGCAGATTGAACCAATTCACAACAACATTATTAGCAACTGGAGTCAAATGCATTGTGAGTTTGACTCCCCATGGCCACACACATAGGTCTCCAATCACATTTTCCAGCCCCTTTTTTTTTCTTCTTCTGGCTCTTTGTTTGTGCTCTCCACCGGCACAGACACGGTTGCCAGGTAACCCTGGTAGTCGAGCTCGCTCAGTGAACTGTATCCATGGATGCCCAGAAATGTAGTCTCCATAACCACAAAAGAATTCACTGATTACAATTCACTGGCAATGCTACAGTGCCCCTTATGTTCCCACATAGCTGCTCATTGAATCCTATTTCTTGGGACAGCTGCTTTGTGTTTAATTAAGTGATTAGCGATTCCTCTGTCTTTCTCTTCCCAACAGGCTCATCACAGCATCGTTGGACAAAACCCTCGTTGCCTGGGACCTGGAGACAGGAAAGATAATAGTAAATCCATTCAGTTAATCCCCTCACACTTCCACACTCATCTCCTCGTTATCCTTCTGTCAACACATTTCCACTCCTTGCACAGGCCAACGGTAGTTAAACACGATGGGTTGGTTTTGACACTAAAGGTTGTGAATCTCTCGCATTGGTCATGGTACTTTTCGTTTCGGTGAAAGTCCTGTTCGGGTCTTGTCCCCCTGTGTGTGTGTGTGTGTGTGTGTGTGTGTGTGTGTGTGTGTGTGTGTGTGTGTGTGTGTTGCAGTGGACAGCACCTCATGGAGGCTTTGTGACCTCCTGCAGCGCTACGGAGGACGGGAAGCTGGTGGCGTCCGCCTCAGACCAAGAGAACGCCATCTACCTCACCAACACAGAGACGGGAGAGCGGGTCTTTTACCTGAAAGGTAAACCTGTGATTCAGTAGTGAGAATCGTCCTTGTTGATTTTGTACACTGTATACTGTAGGCTATAGGTACAGGCCAGTCAAGACAAGATGGCTGATTTATGAGTCTCTCTTCTTACAGGTCACCACAAGTCCACTATTACTCGGTGCAGGTTTGATCCACAGGGCCAGCGAGTGGCCAGCGTTTCTAACGATACGACTATCAAACTGTGGGACCTGGTATCCAACAAGACCACACTGGCTATAAATAGGTACAGAAGACTGTCGTTACAGCTACTCAGCATTTTTCAGATCAGGATGTTTACGTATGCAATTGTGGATGCGACTCAAATTATATTTAGGACTTCGACAACATTACAGGGGGTGTAATACACTCTCAACCAATAAGAAAAATAAAACTCTTCTAACCAAGATATCATTTTTTTTACTAATAGTTATTTAAGGAAGACTCCCACATTATATGCATGACTGTCAAAGCAACTCAATACTTTCATCAATACACTTAAGTTATCCTATCCTCCCACAAATCTGCATATCATTGATTCTCGCGGTCATTGATTCCATTCATCACTTTCATTGGGCTCTGGAGGAGGAGAGAGAGGAAGCGTATTTATTAGTGGTTGAGGGCAGCGGTCTCCTTGCTGACCCCCCTGGGCCTTGATCCGGGCCTGGGCAACGCCGCCGCCCAATCTGTGACATCACCACAGGAAGCTGGTCTAATCCCCTCACAGCAGAAAGACCCACTGCTGTCCGGCCATGAGCCGAGAGATGTTACCTTAAAAAAGAAGTATAGTAGTGCTTTGTTGCTGGGTGTCGATCCCTGCTGAATAGGGTCTGTGGTGTTGGGAAGGGATGTCGTGTTTTGATGTTGGATTTTCTTTGTGTTCGCGTGTTGTTGTGGGTTGTGTTAGTGGGTCATGTGACAGGCTTACATCATGCAGGGCTGCCAACTTTTCCAAAAACCTTGGCGTGAGATTTGGGAGCACACCCTGCCCCCCCCCCTCCCCCCTCCCCAGGGCGAGCTATCTCGAGCTTCACCCCCCCCCCCCTCCCCCAAGGCGAGGCGAACTTTCGCGAGCTTCACTGGCGAGTTTACACGGCTGTTTGCGCGTCAATGATGCTTCACTCCGTTAACCTGCGCCTCGGCCGTTACTGTTTACAACGTTAGCTTGGCTACTTGTTTGGTGTTGCCTTTTCAGCGTGAGATATACAATGTGTGGCGTGAGAGCGTGAGAAATGGTTGAAATGCGTGTGTCACACAGCGAAACCGTGAGAGTTGGCAGCTCTGCATCATGTCTGCCTTGATGTGGGCCTAAGAAACGCCGGCCTTGCTTGCTTCTCACTCATTATCATCAGATTACATGGGCATTAATGCTTTTCTGCTTGTCCTCTGAACTCTCACAATCAAGTTAGCGTATATCTTAACACTCTAAGTGTGGTTTCCCTCAGGCTACGCCACTCCATAACTGGTTCCATCCTGTTTCCCTCTTCCCCCCCCACAGCAACCACACTAATGTGATCTCCAGCTGCAGCTTCAACCACAACGGCCACTTGCTTTGCAGTGCATCGTGGGACAAAACCCTGCAGTTGTGGGACGTCCATCAAGGGAGCTTTCGCTCCTGTGGCGGGGCCAAGCTGAGCAGGGGCCACGAAGGCAGCATCAGCTCATGTGCCTTCTCCAACGACTGTAAGCTTTTCAGGAGTCAGGTGGCTGAGCGGTGAGGGAGTCGGGCTAGTAACCAGAAGGTCGCTGGTTCGATTCCCGGCCATGTGTCAAATGACGTTGTGTCCATGGGCAAGGCACTTCACCCTACTTTCCTTGGGGGGAATGTCCCTGTACTTACTGTAAGTCGCTCTGGATAAGAGCGTCTGCTAAATGACTAACTGTAAATGTAACTGTGTAGAGAAGCTCTTTGTCTTGACCTTCTGGGGACTCCCACATATATTTTCATAAACATTTTTATACTACAATGTTACATTTTTATTATAAAAGTATTTGTTTTGATGTCTTGTGAATTTGTGATGTATTTTTGGTTAAGGTGAGCAGGGGGGGGGGAATATTTGGTGTTTTTCAGAAAGTGTATAATGAAACATACGTACTTGTCAGTACCGACTACCAGAATTTTGACGTTGATCTTACTTGCTTTGTAAAACCAATTATGGCTCCCACACCATAATGTAACTTCTTTATACGGGATGAACAGTGTTTGCTTTATTTGTTGATTAAATGTTACCAGCGTCTCTCCTGGTGTCGGGAGCCTTTGACAGAACGGTTGCCGTGTGGGACATGGCGGCCTTCTGCAGAACGCTCGTCTTGAAGGTGACCTGAAGGATGGTTCTACCTGTTTCTCCTCCACAAGCACATCCTACTTTTCACATTTGTCCAAATTAAATGCGTAGCTTGCTATGTGTTAGCTTTCTCTTTTCCTTACAAATTTTGATTTCCCAGGGACATTTGGATTGGGTGACTGATGTGTCAATCAGCGCTGACAAAAAGTGGGTGGCCTCGGCCTCAAAGGTGTGTGTCTTCAGTGTCATGAGCCATGACCCAACTCACTGCTCAGTAAATGATTGACAAGAATAACCTACAGTGCGTAGTCACTTGTGTACACTGTCACATGACTGTCAGTCGTGTTACTGGATTTCCAGCTTAGTACGACACAAAACCCGTGGCTGTGATTTGAAATGTTTTCCCACTGTAATGCAACTGTATGTTTGTTTTATTGTCTCTGTAGGATTCAACTGTAAGATTGTGGAATATAGAGAACTCTGAACAGATACCTGAAGTTATTGAGAGAAGGAAAGCTCAAGGAATGGGCTTTCACGTACTAAAGGTTGGCTTACTTTTTAAGTTAAGAACACTTGATGAAACAGTTTGATAACCCTTACTATGTAAAGTCAATTATGAATTTGATTTTGGTTCCTAAAATAACTGTTAACAAATACAAGCAGAGCACCCTTTTAATTGTTCCTTTCAGTGTGAGGAATGTGGAAAGCCGTTCTCCCTGTCTAGAGTGGAGACTTCCGACTTGATCACGAAGTGTGTTTTCTGCCGATTGAAGACACCAACCAGATACCATCCACAGCTCCCTCCTCTCTTGTCTATTAATTACATTTGAAAATCGTCTACACACTATGACATAATAAAACCTTTCAATGTATCACGAATATAAACCGTTTTATGTCATTAGAGTTCCGGGCGGCGCCGTGGCTTAGTTGGTTAAAGCGCCTGTCTAGTAAACAGGAGATCCTGGGTTCGAATCCCAGCGGTGCCTTTTAGTGATGAGAGTTTATAAAGAAGTGAATTTCACTGGCGTGTAGTGAATAAAACTACGGTAACTAATAATTATCAGGTCACGAATTATACACAATCACAGTAATTATATACATTTAAAACAAATTTCATTTGAAACGACAAGAAAAATTCAATTGCAATAATGCCATTTCTCCATGCGGGGGCATCTTTGAGACAATGTATTCGATCAAGAATCCCTAAACGGGATGGAGACATAGGTACAGAAATACGTATGTTATTTTGAATTGAAGTGGACAACCATTTGTGCATAGACCAATGCATTTGTATGACTAATACATTGGTAGTAGTCAGGTAGCAAACTCACAAATCTAAAGTTGTTTAACAGTGCTAATTTTTCAGCGGTCATCTTTCGACGGGTATTCTTTCTTCAAGAACCACAAGACACGGATCAACAACACTTTTGTCAGGAAGTGTGAAGTGACGACTGTAGGTTTGCAGCTGAAAAGCCTTCTCCACGGCAGAGAAAAGTGTCGTTTGGGGGAACCCTCGTTGTGACACTTTACTAGGCACTCGAATGAAAAGTAAACGTATCTGGTACATGCTATGCACACAATGCAGTAGGACGCCACATTTAAAGCGTTGAAAACCGAGATGGTAGTTGCGATTAATGTGCATTATTGAGGTAAGGTTTCCATCTAATGTGGGAAGACAGTTTTTTTTAGGTCCGTCGGATATCAATCAAAGCGGAAATCATGAAAGGAGCCAGCCATTCATGTGGAGGATACGTCCAATCCCCCTCCTTCTCTATAGCTAGCTATATCACTTTGTCCTGGCGAGCATTTCATTTCAACAGCCTAAAATGACGACGTAAACACGAATTTGTACGTCCGAGAAATATTTTTTACAGCGAGGGACGCTTTCTCACAATTATTTGCAAGTGCTTCGGGACATTTTCTGAGCAACCACCACAGATGTTTCTGAAATTATCGCCAAGATGACAAAAGAATTACCTGGGCCATTGGTATGATGGAGCGGTTAGGAGCGCCAGAGCTTCTGCTGATTAAATGGATATGTATACGGTTCGCTTTGGTTTGTGTTGGTGAGTATGAAGAGGTTCTGTTGTTTTTTAGTTATTTCTACTTTATCTGGCTGTTGTGGCTTTGTCCTTTGTAAAAAAATATTAACATTCTTTGTTTTGGTCAAACTTGATGGACACAGAATATGCACTGCATTTTGCCATGTTGTGAAGAACTTATTATTCCACTCAACAAAAACGCCTGGATGCCAGTCACTGCAGTGTATTCTAACCATTAGAAAGATAAGAAAATGTCTATCCAAGTGTTAGTATGCGTCGTTCTGCCATAAATATATAACCTGTTTAATATGACATTCACATGTTTTCCTTTTGCATTATGCATCATGACTTTTCATCGATTCCTCCTACTGAACGATAGCGTTAGTTTGTAAACACGACTGCACTGTCCAACGTGTCTGCATCATTCCGCAGCATTTGATAAAGTGAGTGCTCTATCAGCATGACATCATTGCTTCCTCACAGCATCAATTCCTGAATGTCTCGTTCTCGTGCAGCAAGCAGTAACGGACACACTCGTGCCCAGAGAGACAACTTGAATGTACAACACTCTACCTCATAAATGGAATGTGATCTACCTCCACCAGTGACAATAGTTTACCCTACAAAAACTCAGGATGTTGTTGAGCGTTTCCAAACTGCCTACACCCGAGTTCTCCTTTGCAACGGATCAGGAATCCCTGCCACCTCGAGGGGATAAGGATGAGCATAGCTCAGCATTTGACTTTGACTCCCCCGTACGTCACTTCAGACACAAGCATCTGCTGAACGAACACATTTCAAAGTGGCCTCCCCCCAGACCTCACAGGTTCCTCGTGGAGGCAGGGTCAGAGTAAAGGGATCTCAGATACAGGTGGTGTTGTGGTTCCTCGTGGAGGCAGGGTCAGAGTAAAGGGATCTCAGATACAGGTGGTGTTGTGGTTCCTCGTGGAGGCAGGCTCTGAGGAAAGGGATCTCAGATACAGGTGGTGTTGTGGTTCCTCGTGGAGGCAGGGTCAGAGTAAAGGGATCTCAGATACAGGTGGTGTTGTGGTTCCCTGTGGAGGCAGGGTCAGAGTAAAGGGACCTGAGATGAAGGTGGTGTTGTGGTTCCTCGTGGAGGCAGGGTCAGAGTAAAGGGATCTCAGATACAGGTGGTGTTGTGGTTCCTCGTGGAGGGAGGCTCTGAGGAAAGGGACCCGAGATACAGGTGGTGTTGCGGAGCCCGAGAGCAGGGTGGAGGCGTCCTTAGAAACCTGAGATCTCTTCTGGGTGGATCTGTCCCCCCCCTCCTTTTTCTTGTATGTTCACACAAAGTACCCCCACAGTCTCACCGCTAAACACATGCACGGGCTTGTCAGGTCATGAAGGAGACACCGAGAAAGAGGACACGCCGATGAACACTCCAGTTCAAAGAAACCTTCTCTCTTTACTCTGAGGGCTTTGATATGCCGTGAAGTACGTTTCTGCTTTTGACGAGTTCGAGTTTGTCGCTTAGAGATGTGAAATCGAGTTGTGTTACGTGCGATCAGTTGGCGGAGTTTGTCAAAAGCTTCAAAAGACAGATTACAAATAGTGAACCTTTCTTAGAGTTCATTTACCAATCATTCCCTGGAGATAAATATGTTATTTACTAGTATATAGGCTATGTTATTCCATGGGTGTAATATAACTCTGACCATGTTGTATTGATGGGTGTGTAAAATGGACGAGCACCTTTTCATAACCTTCCCATGCATCAGTGGCCTGCCTCAGCCTGATGTGGGGAGTTTTCACAGAGGAATGTGGACATAACTAAGATTTAGACTCCACATTATGTCCTTTGTCCAAATAATTGGTGTGAGACTTGACTGGAACTAGACTCATTTCAGCTGAATGGTTGTTTTACACCGTTTTTTGGTCTGTAAAAAAATAGCTCAATATGTTTTAATATGTAAAATTCTGATGCTTTTTCCTGTCTTTGTCTTGTCATACACTTCACCTCTCTCAGCATTGGCAACATCAAACCCCCATTTCTTTCCGAGACGGACTGCAACGCCTCCCTTGAAAAGTTAGATTGTGTAAATTACCCTCTCACCCGTCAGGGTTGAAGGCAGCCTTGCTGTCGTCCTGTCTGCCGAGGAACAGACAGGAGGGGAACAGAGGCCTGTACAGTCAACCTCACAGCCGCCACTTGTTTTTCGGAAACAAAGAACGTCAGCGCCCACATTGTGAGCTCAGTCACGCATTACTCAGGCTCTTTGTGTCTCCTCGGTACATCTGTGGTGAATACCACCACCACCACCACCACCACTACTATCTTCCTCCCCTTCTCTCTCCACCTCCCGTCCCCTCACGAGAAGTCCCAACACGGTTCTGCAGCATGTCCTTCGGGGGCTTGGTTCCCAGAGCAGAACAGGAGAGAGAAAAGAGAAACACTTTTTTTGAAGAAGCAAAACACACACACCCACATCCACACACACACATCCACATCCACACACCCATAAATCCACACACACCCATACATCCACACACACACATCCACACACAAACACACACACTTCCACACCCACATCCACACATACATCCACACACCCATACATCCACACACACATCCACACACCCATACATCCACACACCCATACATCCACACCCACCCATACATCCACACACACCACAACCAGAAACCCAAACATACCGTGGACAACCAGGGACAAAGGCAGCCCTGCCCGTGGCCGGCGTGTGGGCCTGTGAAGGGGAGCCAGGGGAGGGTCTGCACAGGCTGTGTCTTGTGCCAGGGCCTGGTGCGTTGGGCAGGCTCGGCAGATGTTCACACTGAAGATGATGCATCACAGGCCCAGGAACCCTACCACATGTTTACTTTTCTACTGGCTTGCCCTTGGGTCTGGGCTAATTGCAGTAATTGGAACAGATGAACACACACAGACATGCTCCCACACACACACACACACACACACACACAGACATGCTCCCACACACACACACACACTCACACACACACACACACAGACATGCTCCCACACACACACACAGCGCATCAGGTCCTGTCGGTGTAGTTTTGCTGCGAAAGCTCGGTGTCCTGCCAAACGTTGTGGATCCATGTCACTTCTGATCTGCAGTGAAGTTCCATCTACTTCTGCTTTCTCAGTCGTGGTCTTCCCACGTCTCCCTCTCCGGTCCAGATGGTCCAGCTTTACGGACGCCATGTTTATCGTGGCCCTGTGCAGACGCCTGCAGTGCGTTAATACAGAGGAGGATGTGGACAAATGCTTTTGTAGGGAGTCAGGTGGCTGAGCGGTGAGGGAGTCGGGCTAGTAATCTGAAGGTTGCCAGTTCGATTCCCGGTCGTGCCAACTGACGTTGTGTCCTTGGGCAAGGCACTTCACCCTACTTGCCTCAGGGGGAATGTCCCTGTACTTACTGTAAGTCGCTCTGGATAAGAGCGTCTGCTAAATGACTAAAATGTAAATGTTGCCAAGAGCCCCCTACTCCGCACTAACTTGGGCCAGGCTGATAATAACGATCATCTAGTTCTAGTGCTCTCCTCCACTCCTGCCTCTATGTACGCTGTCACTTCTCTCCCGGTGATGATTATCAATTACCGTCGTAAGCAGCGCGGCAGGCGAGGGCACGCCGTGGAATTATCCAGAAGCTCTGATGGGAAGTGGGGAAGGGAGAAACACTTGTCAAGGGGGAGTCGGGTGGCTGAGCGGTTAGGGAATCGGGCTAGTAATCTGAAGGTTGCCAGTTCGATTCCCGGCCGTGCCAAATGACGTTGTGTCCTTGGGCAAGGCACTTCACCCTACTTGCCTCAGGGGGAATGTCCCTGTACTTACTGTAAGTCGCTCTGGATAAGAGCGTCTGCTAAATGACTAAATGTAAATGTCAACCTGATTTCAGAATGCAATTTTCTGATTGGAAGAAAGCAATCGTTCAATCACTATCTAATGAGCGTGACGTCTGTGTGCAGACGTGTCCCTTCGGCGGGTTGTTCGACGACGACGACGACGAAGAACGACAGGAACCGGTTCGTCTTTGACGAGTTGTTTGTCGGAATCAACCCCCCCCCCTGGTCTTGGACGTTTTCCTTAACGCCGCCGGCAGCAAACCAATTAACGTTAAGCTTGCGAGCAGTCAATGTTGGATTTAGCTGTAATGGATCTTTCTTGGAAGTGAGAGGCTGCTGTTTATATTGCACCACAGACGTTTTCCAGGGGGATTGCTTGTTGGAGAAGTTTCTTTCGATTTTTATCACACCGCTCCCTTGCTGTGTGGTGCAGTAGTTTCACTGAGGGATGAGCAAAGGAAGCACACATGCTGTCTATCCTTTCTCCTCTCCTCCTCCCCTATTCCCTACCCGCCATGTTCGGGTTTAGCATTGGTGCGCAGGGTCTATGTTTAATCAGCCTTCAGGGAATGTCGTACCTTAGAGCTGGTCACAGCAGTTTTACCCCCCAGAGAACAGCTTTGCTCCCCTGGTGCACTTTTACAGTGGCCGCCGTGAAAGGCCTGCTCCACTAATAATGTGTTTTCTTTGAGTGTGATCCATAAGGACCTTGACACAGTGCTGTGTCCCCTTGCCCCTGGTGTGTGTATGTGTGTGTGTGTGTGTGTGCGCATGAGTGTGTGTGTGCGTATCACCTCCCCCTGGGTGATGGCAAGACATTTAATGAGATGGATGTTTTCCGCTCGTGCTGCACTGCAGATTGAAGAGGTGAACGGTGAGGAGTCAGAGAGAGAGAGACAGAGAGAGAGACAGAGAGAGAGAGAGACAGAGAGAGAGAGAGAGAGAGACAGAGAGAGAGACAGAGAGAGAGACAGAGAGAGAGACAGAGAGTGAGAGAGACAGAGAAGAGACAGAGAGAGAGACAGAGAGAGAGAGACAGAGAGAGAGACAGAGAGAGAGACAGAGAGAGAGACAGAGAGAGAGACAGAGAGAGAGAGAGACAGAGAGAGACAGAGACAGAGGTGCCGAGAGAGAGAGAGGTGCCGGAGAACCAGAGAGAGAGAGGAAGACCAAGCAGAAGAAAACATTAAAGCCAGAGTTGTGTGAGGTCACCATGCTCTTCCTCTCTGGTGGCTTTGATGCAGAGACATGTGGGAAATGCGGTCCAGGCCCTAATTAGACACTTCGGAAATGACATCCGCACAGACGCACGCACACACACACGCACGCACAGGGGTCTTCAGACAGCAGCAGAGCTAGCAGCTTCCTTCCTTCCCTGTAAGGGAGCTATTGTTGTTGATTACGCATTGTTATGGACAGGAGTAGGAACTGTAGACTTGAGTTGAACAAAACTGGGAAATAACTGCAATACCCCAAGCTCTTACGGGAAGGACCAACATATAGTCGTCTCTCGTTCCTTGTCCTCGTAAAATATTATGTTCACAACAAGCGCAACTTCACACTTGTAGTAATGTCTGATGTATTTAATGCAAAACCTATGATTTCCAAAGAGACCCTTGTTTTTTCTCACTTACGTCACCGTATTTAACCAGGTTTCCGTCAGCTGGACAAGTGGGTGCTACCACCATTGAGAATAGAGAGGGGGATCTGAACCTCTCTGACTAGAGACAATGCCCCGTTGTGGCAGCATATGGTTTGGTCCTGTCAACGGCTCTTGTGCTAATGCGAAGGTTTATGATAGTTGGGCAGGGAGAGGTAGAGGGAGAGAGTATTCTGCCTGGCACTAGCTCTGCGATATGCTGTTACAACATGGTACTGAGTATCTATAATTCACACCTCGTCATGAATAAGGAAAGGGGTGATATATCTTTCTTGTGGCGAGGCTGCATTAGTAGATCAAGGTGGAGAATGATCCGGAAGCTAGGGGAGTGCTACGTTAGCGTCGGGCCTTGCAGCCGTCCATGTCTTCTTTTGGACTCTTGGGTTTGGAGAGAGCCTCCTGTGAGCTTTAGTAGAATCAGAATTCGGTTTATTCGCCATGTATGTTATACAAACACGGAATTTACTGTGGCAGGGAGGTGCAAAACACTAAACATATACGGATCTTAAATTAAGTAAAAGTACAAAAGTTTAACTATTTCTAAGAACTAAACAATCTAAGAATAGCAACAATTTAAATATAAAAAATAAAATATATATAAGAATAGAATGAGCAGCGTGAGTGGTCAACATAGTGCAATCGGATACTGAGATAAGGTGGCTTATGCATACTGAATTGCCATGAGATGGTGATGCACACTCATACTTGATTACAGCATATGAAGGTTGGAGGTCCTATGATCTGTCTCGAGATGTTAGCCCACGTTTGAAGCTGGTCTAGATGGTCTAGGCATGGCTTAGCATTGTTAGCTAGTCTTGTATGCCGGCTATATAGCACTGTTAGCTGGTCTTGTAGGCTTGCAATAGCACTGTTAACTGGTTTAGAGTGTCCTTGAGGAATGGCCATAGCGACAGTTCAGTTACAGTTTGAAGTAGCTGAATCCTCGACTGGTAAAGAAATCTAGAACTCTCGTCTGCCAACTCGCACCTGTCATTCAGCAGGAGCCTGAGGGAGTCTCAACGCCTGTCAAATCCTCGTCACTTCTGAGTTTTCACTCCATCTATCAGCCACTGCTACGTCACACACACACACACAAACACACACACACACAAACACACACACACAAACAGCGCCTCCAAGTTGCGGTTTGGTAGCAGCTGTGGCATTATCAAGAGACGGGCATATTCATTACTTAAAAACACATTTCCAGACACATTGCAGGATGTCTAGTTTTCCCTCTCCTTTTTACACGTTTGTAACGTGTTAGCACAGTGCTAACACCTCCTTTGACTTTTCTACCCTGGTGAGAATTTACATTTTCAGTTGTTTTTGTGGATGTTTTTGAATTAGATTTTTTTCAAATTTTCAATTTACTTATTGTGTATATTTTTCAGGCTTTACTTTCTGGTTTATTCAGTGTGAATTCTTATGCTCCTGATTTTTGGTCAGTAAGGGTTGAACACAACAAAGCCGGTGGGAAAATCTGAAGACGTTTGAACATGGCAGCCTCAGAGGACGTCTCCCCATGGGATGTCAGGCAACTGTTGAATATTTCATCCGTTCATCTGAGCAAGTGAAATCCCTGTTGAGGCAGTCCGACCCCTTGCCTGTCGGAGGGATCTGTGACGGCTATACAAGCCCTTGAATCCCCCATGTCCTGCATAAGGAGAACACACACATACATACACACATACACACACACACATACATACACACCCCCTCACACACACACACACACACATACACACACTCACACACACACACCCTCACACACACACACACACACACACTCACACACACACCCCCTCACACACACACACACACACACCCTCACACACAAGAAACCAGCCCCTCTCAGAGATGTTGCTGGGTTGTCTTGTTGGAACACGTGATAGAACAACATCTATGAAAAACTTGTAAATTGTGTGTCCAGGTGCCAGGTGTGTTGCCAGTGCAAGTGTGCACAGAGAATCTCTTTTGAAATAATAGTGGTGTAGGTGTAACCTAATCTCCTAATGAAGGAATAACAGAGTTTTGCTTCTCCCTTTGTTATTGTGTGCGTGTGTGTGTGTGTGTGCGTGTGTGTGTAGCGGCCTGCAGTGGGAAAGTGGAGCTGCACACAGAGAGGAGGGGGGTAATCTACAGCCCCTCATGGCCCCTCAACTACCCCCCAGGAATGAACTGTAGCTGGAACATCCAGGGAGACCGTGGGGAGGTCATCACCATCAGGTAATCAAACACATATATTCTCAGATGAACAAGAACTGAGAAGTTCTCTTGAAATATGAAGCGGGGTTGGTGACAGCTTTCACTGTAAACTACATGACTGTTCAAAGACACCACACAAAGACCTTCTCTCTCTCTCTCTCTCTCTCTCGTCTCTTCTCTCCTCCCCTCTTTCTCCTTCTCTCTCCCCCTCCTTCTTCACTCTCTCTCCCTCTCTTCATCCTCCTTCTCAGCCTCTCTCTCACTCTCCTTTAAATATACTCGTCAACTCGAGATGACAAGATGACTCACGTCCCTAGAGAGAGAACACCAGATGGATGGTTGATGTCAGAGAATGTTCCTTCTAATCTCTCCCCAGGATCCTTATTAGTACCTTCCCAGCGAGACGGCCCCGCTACCTCTCTCTCCTTCCCCGGACTCATCAGCACCACGGCCCAGCTCTCACTCCTAATCCCTCCTGGTACCTGAACTCTGTCCAATCCAGCCTCTTCTATTAGCATCAGTCAAGCCTCATCGATCATCATATAGCTTTGATAATGTGGCATTCTGGGCGGAGGAAGAAAAGAGGAAGAACGAAAGCGGGGGGGGGGGGACAGGCGAAGGTGAAGGGATGACGAGTGATTGGATCAGCCGGTTTTCCGAGCGCCCCTCTGTTTACGAGACGGAGGGGGGCTCGCTTCTCCTGGTCCGCGTTGCGACGGCGGGGATAATTGCCTCCCCTCTGCGTCGTCTACTCTCCGTTTGCGAGGCCGGCTGGTCGAACGGCGACGTCTGTTGTCGCTCGGTGCTTGTTAGCCGGTTGCTGTTTTTCTCAATAATCTCGTTGCAGAAGAACAGATCAACCTTGTTTAAACTGGAGGGAGTAGTTGCTTTCTAACTTGGCAGGAAAGTTCGCTTACAGCAGGCTAGAGTGACTGCAGTGCCCAAACCATGACATCATCCCTGAAGCCTTAGCTATGGTGTGTGTGTGTGTGTGTCGGTGTGTGTGTGTGTGGGGGTGTGTGTGTGTGTGTGTGTTATGATCCCAGCTATATGCTCAGAGATCATTACTAAGTGGTGGGGAGAAGTGCTAAAGATTTCAGCAGATCAATAGTACTCTGCCATGCCTGCCTACTCTTTCTGAGGCAGCCTGACTTGACAGACCTTGGAAAAATAGAACACCAATATCTGCACTGCTGATTCAGTTTCTGTGTTATTGGTGCAGAAACTGAAATGGGTTAGTCCAGTTCATCTTGATTGAGTTCTTTGTTAGGGGGGAAAGTAATCAATTCTTCTAAGGAGGTTTTGTGAAGGCATATTTAATGCAGCTCCTCCTGCAGCCCAGTCTGTTGGTGGGAGACTAAAAGACCACACAGCCGTGTCGGTTTAAAACGTAAGAAATTACACACTTTTGAAGTTATGATTTACATTAGTTAGTTATTACATGATTACATTAGTTAGTTATTACATTACAGTCAAAGAAGCTGTTGATTGCTTCAACAGGGTTTGACCAAAGGGACAAGATACCCTAGTATAATGGCTATTTAATAATGAATAACCAAATTATTTTCTCCCTGAAACGAACCAGCCAACATTTTACAAAAATACATTCTCTCCAGAGCTCTTTATAATTACGTTATTAACCAACATGGCCTCCCACGTCAAACAATGTAGGCGTTTTTCTTTTAAATACCTTATTTTGTTTTCGTATATTTGGCCCCAGGGCTGTAGAGAGTTAAGCAGCCTCCCTCGCAGCAAAGCTTTAAAAGGGACATTTTATTGGCCATAAAGAGCTGCTGTGTTGCAGTGTTGATATGTAGCATTAATGGGCTCTCAGCCCCTCTTTGGCACATTGGCAGCAGCGAGTGATTTGATAAGCAGCTGTCGGCTAGGCTAGCTAGCTTGGGGCAGGGGATAAATGGCCAGATTGCTGCCCTTTAGACTAAGAGTCAGGAGATTAGACATCTTCTCTTGGCTGTACTTCCTCTCTCACACATATCTGGAACCAGCTGTTCGCATACACACAGCCTACAGTAAAACTTAATATGACGGTTCTTGGTTGCACTTGGAGGCACTCGCACAGTCAGTTCACACACAGACACGTTTTTACATGCACCCGTACCGCTAACCAACGACGGGATTACGATTCATCTGTGTGAATCATATTGAGATGCGAGAAAGTAAAATCGGCTTTTTTTTGGAAGCCGCGTTTCATGATGTGTCCGCAGGCCTCCGAGTCTGAGCCGCTTCACAGCCGGTGTGAAGATGCTGCTCGTCTGAGCGCTAAATTGGGTCTTTGGGCTGCCGATGGCTGTCTCCAAGGGAACCTGCGCGATTTACAGGCGCCTCGACGAGTCCCAGCGCATTACCTTTTATCCATCCTTACTCTGAATCCAAAAGCTGGTGTATTGGGAGGGAGGGGAGACTGAGCGGGCAACCTTTACCAGCAGACCATACTGATGGAATGCACAATCACGATGGTGTTGGAGTCAGGTGGCTGAGCGGTGAGGGAGTTGGGCTAGTAATCTGAAGGTCGCCAGTTCGATTCCCGGCCGTGCCAAATGACGTTGTGTCCTTGGGCAAGGCACTTCACCCTACTTGCTTCGGGGGGAATGTCCCTGTACTTACTGTAAGTCGCTCTGGATAAGAGCGTCTGCTAAATGTAAATGTAATGTAATGTGTCATTTCGACGGAAGAAATCTCTCCGGGACACACACAGCATCCGCACAAGGTTCAAGAAAATGCAACATTTCCCCCCCCCTTTAACGTTCCTAATCCTTCTTCATTTCTCCTCCTCCTCCTCCTCTAGTTTCCGTAACTTCGACCTGGAGGACTCGGGGCGGTGTGCGGGGGACTGGCTGCTCCTCGGCCCCACCTGGAGGGAGGAGTACCGGGTCTGCGGCACCCTCCTGCCCCCTCCCTTCATCTCCTCCCGAGGACGCGTGTGGCTTCACTTCCACTCCCGGGCCAACAGCTCCGGCCAAGCCCAGGGCTTCCGACTCTCCTACATCCGTGGTGAGTGGAGCTTAGAGTTCGAGAGGGGAGCGGTAGGACCAGAAGACTTAGCCCCCACGAGCTAAAGCCTAGGTTCTCCCCCCACAGGGAGATGGTTCGGATTGAAGGAAAGTGCGTGAAAGGATTATGATGGGAACTGGGTTTTTATGATGAGTTGTGGTACCCCAAGTCTTATCATGTTGAGCCAGGGTTCAGGGCTGCAAGACTGTGTTGTGTTGTGGACTGGATCAGCGACAGCTGTACTAAGACATGTTGACACAGGCCAGGCCAGACACAATGGAATGCACTGTGTTGATAATTCTGAAGTAAACTGAGATTTCAGCTATGCAGCACTGTGGGTTCTTGTGTGTTGCTGACTGTGTGTGTGTGTGTGTGTGGTGTGTGTGTGTGTGTGTGTGTGGGTTAGCTTGTAAACATGTCTACCTGCTCTCCTGCTGATAAGTCAACATGTCAAATCCATCCTTCGGCTAATGGAGCCAAAACACTGGTTGTTATCAAACATGACTCCTCAGAGGGGAGCTCAGCATGCGAGCGTTTCATTTTAATAAACAAATTTGATCGTTGATTGAATTAATGAATAAACAAATAAGGCACCATCATGCTAAATATGAATGGCAGAAGGGAGGAGACAGGCAAGCACTACAGTTTAAAAACTTTTATATCAGGGTGTGTTCAAATCAATGGCTGACCCATTAGCTGCTTCTGTAATTAAAGCTTTTACAGTTGACGTTCGTTGGCAGTTGGAAAGAATTGGTTTAGGTTGCCATGTCCCTGTATCCAAGCTGAATATTTGGTGGTTTGCCATCATTCCCCAAACTAGGACAGTGTATACATAGCTATATCATGTCATCCCTGAATAACCAGTATCATGCAGCGTAACAGGGATTCTGACTTTCGTCCGCACAAACATGGTACAGATAGTGAGGCATAGTGTTGTGGCAAGTGTGGGTTAGTGCCTCGTCTATGCAGCGACTAGCCGTTCATCCCTACTGGCTGCTACGTCCGTCTGACGCTGTCTAGTCAGTCTCGCCAATCCCCTTCCGTCTCTCCATCCGCAGGCCGTCTGGGTCAGAGCAGTTGCCAGAGCGACGAGTACCTCTGCGGCAACGGCAAATGCCTCCCCCGAACCTGGAAGTGCAACGGCCTAGACGAGTGCGGCGACGCCACCGACGAACGTAACTGCGCCCCTCCACCCACCGAGTCCCGGCCCGGCCTGTGCCCCGCCGGCTCCCTCTCCTGCACGCACGCCCAGTCCACCCGCTGCCTGCCCCCCTCGACGCGCTGCAACGGCGTCCGCGACTGCCCCGACGGCTCCGACGAGGCGGGCTGCCCCGACACGGCCTGCGGCAAGCGCCTGGGGAACTTCTACGGTTCTTTCGCCTCGCCGGACTTCTTCAGGCTGAACCGGAGCGCCCAGGGAGGGGAGCTGCACTGCTCCTGGCTGCTGGACACCCAGGACCCCAAGCCCATCATGCTGCAGCTGGACCTCCAGCTAGGCCCGGGGGACTCTCTCCACGTGTACGACGGCCTGGTGCAGAGGGCAGAGCGCCTCCTACAGGCCCTGTCGCACCATAACAACCGCCGGCCGGCCCTGTTGGAGTCCAGCAGGGGGCAGATGAGCGTGCTGTATCTGGCTCAACCGCGGAGCCCCGGACACGGGTTCAACGCCACGTACCAGGTGGGTCCATGGGTGGCTTCTTGACTGCCTGTCTGAAGTGTTCGGTGTTGATGTGGTTGACGGGGGTTGAGGGCCCTGTGTTTGTGGACTGCTTTTTACGGCTTCTGCTACACAGTTCCTCAAAGTCTGGTCCCTCTCCCTCTTTCCCTCCTTGCAGATTCTGACTAGGTCGCTCAAAGATAAAATATTATAATAAATTATCGTATAAGAGATTGAATGGAAACTGTCTTCTAAATCAGTTAATTCAAATGCATTCATCTCAGTCTCCCTAACTCCGATCCGCTCTCGTTTCCTCAAAAGGTCAAAGGTTACTGTTTCCCGGGCGAGCACCCGTGCGGCGGCGACCAGGGATGCTACTCGGAGCGGCAGCGCTGCGACGGCTACTGGCACTGCTCGACGGGCCGCGACGAAGAGCAGTGCCCCGTGTGCCAGGAGGGCGAGTACCCGTGCGAGGGAGGTAGCGGTGCCTGTTACCCCTCCTCGGAACGCTGCAACAACCAGAAGAGATGCCCCGACGGCTCGGACGAGAAGAACTGCTACGACTGCCAGCCCGGAAACTTCCACTGCGGCACAAACCTGTGCATCTTCGAGACGTGGCGCTTGCGACGGCCAGGAGGACTGTCTTGACGGAAGCGACGAGAGAGACTGTCTGGCGGCCGTTCCCCGGAAGGTGATCACGGCGGCGCTGATTGGCAGCTTGGTGTGCGGCCTACTGTTGGTCATCGCTCTGGGCTGCGCCTTCAAGCTGTACTCCCTCAGGACCCGCGAGTACAGGTACTGGAGCAAGACGCTGTTTCTACCAGTCTTTTTTCCTTTCCTCACCCCTTCCTTTTCAACTCCTTTCACTCTATTTTTAGACATTTTTCTGCCCTTTCCCTCTTCATTTTCTGCGACCCTGCTAGCCATCCCTTTCTATTCCGTACTCATTAGTGTGTTTTTTCTCCTCCCTCATCCTCCCCCTCGTTAATCAACGCTTCTTTTGCTCCTCTATTCCTTTTTCCCCTCTTTTGTTGCTCTTTTGTCTCATTCCCTGACTGGATTTGGTGTTTATACGACCTCCAGTTTGCCCTCACTCTTTCCTCCCTCCACCCTCTCTTCTTCTCCAAAGCACCGCCATTCCCTTTCCAGGCCCTAATTGATCACACCACTGAGAGTCTATGACAAAGAGCTTTAATCTAACTCCCACCAATGATGAACGAGCGCTGCCGCTAGCCGTTGTCTGCCCTGGGTTAGCACGCTACGCTCAGCCCCCATTCCCCACGGGTGGGCCCGCTAATAGGCTCACGCTGCCGCCGTTAGCATCCCGCTCAGCTAGCGCTATGCTACGCTGCTGGTGCCCCGCTAATCCATACACAGTGTAACTCCCCCCTCTCTCTCTCTCTGTGTAAGCTGGTCGGCTTGGCTTTGAGACCTTGCTGTAAAAAGTCTCTATGGAAAATGAGAGCGAGAGAGCGGGAAAGTGACGAGAGAGAAAGTGAGAGAGTGAGGAAGATGGATACAACAGCAGTATTATTAGCAGCTGCTGTAGTTAATTACATCCGGCTGTGTGGAACTGTCATGACTGTCAAGTGTATTGATCTTAACTGCCGAGGTGTGTGTGTGTGCGCGTTTGTGTGTGAGAAACGGAGAGACAATTTAGTTCCCAAGTGATGTGACTGGTAAGATCTCTGCTATATTTAGACACATTTGCAGTCGTGCTCTCATAGAAACAGAATGTCAGCTCATTGTTCTACATGGTTGCAACATCTTTCCCAGTTATTCTTCCTATTGAGGACTGTCCAAACCACTTAAGTTGCGTAATATGTGTGACTATAATGTAAAGGTTTTCAACAACACCTTGGGAGACCATTTCCAGAGTTCCTAAAAAAGGAAAATATTGGAAAGTGGACAAAGGTTTACAGTCCCGTGGGTGTTCATTAGGGAACTATCGATTGACTGTGGGATTGATTGTCGTAGCTCACGAGATTGTCACACTGTTGTCAATCTAATAAGAAAAAAGATTATCCATCAATACTATTTCTTTCTCTCTGTTGTTTTTCATTTAAAACATTTCAGAGCTTTCGAGACTCAGATGACCCGCCTGGAGGCGGAGTTTGTGCAGAGAGAGGCTCCGCCCTCCTATGGTCAGCTGATCGCCCAGGGCCTCATCCCTCCAGTGGAGGACTTTCCTGTCTACAACCCTACCCAGGTAAAGGCCAGTTCAGACTGCCCAAACAAACACCAACAGACAAGGGCTGTTGGGTTGTGTTGGTGTGACGTTTGTAGTGTAAAAATGACAGTTATCTTTCCAAACATTCTAGACCGCCGACAGCCAACAGTAGAACATTTGGTGTTTGTTGGGGAAGTGTGACCTTCTTCAGTGCTACCATGCTGTTGATGTCGCGGCTAACTAGCTGAAGTTTACAGCTACAATTCCGGATCCAACCACAACTCGTATAAACACAATTTCCCAGTATAGGTACATCACAGCACTGTGGGTCGATATTAGTATTTACACAGCTAAGGTCCCCAAAGTCTACATGACCACATTTTATTCTACTTTTCTGACCTATATAAATCCCAATGCAGGGTTAATGAAGAGCCTTCTGCCTCAGTCTCTGCTTGTCTGCTGCTGGCTAGTAAATATAGCACAGCCATTTCAGAGAAGTCCAGTACCCTGGAAACACTTCCATCCATCATCATAGCCCAGACAGAGTCACAGCAGTAGCCTCCATTCACCAGACCCAATTTCCTTCCCATCCATCCATTCTCTCTCTTCCTATCTCTCTCTGTCTCCCTCGCTATCTGTTTGTAGTTTCCATATATCCATTTTTTCCTCATTCTTTCCCTCTATCTTCCCCTTTTCTCTTCCTATTTCTTTCTCTCTCTCCTTCGCTATCTGTTTGTCCTTTCCATACATCTGTACTTTCTCACTCTTTCCCTCTTTTCCCCCCTTTTCTTTATTCCCATTTTCTCTTCATCTCTCTCTCTAGTATCTCTACTCACATCCTGTGTCTCTCTACTATCGATCTCTCAATCCTTTTCTCTCTCTTGGCTGTTTCTTTCCATTTCTCTCTCTCTCTCTGACACACTTTCACTTTCTCTGCCACAGCCTCACACGTTCTCACCATCCGGTTATCTCTGTTTTCACTCAATTTCTTCTATCTCTCTCTCTCTCTCTCTCTCTCTCTCTCTCTCTCTCTCTCTTGTTGACTTACTTTCCCACCATCTCCCAGTGCCCAAACTCCCTCCCACCCCCAACCTCTAAAATGGCCCATGTCATTTTATGGGAGATAAATGGGCAGCATTAAAAAGACTGCCCAGTCTTAAAAAGACATGTGTGTTCCTCGTTTGAGGTAGTCTACTTCTCTGCTCTGGACTCCCGCTGAGAGAGAGAGAGAGAGAGAGAGAGAGAGAGGCAGAGAGAGAGAGAGGCAGAGACACAGAGAGACACAGAGAGAGAGAAGAGAGGCAGAGACACAGAGAGAGAGGAGAGAGAGAGAGAGGAGGGGGGGGCAGGTGGGGGAGAGAGAGCGAGAGAGGGGGGGAGATGAGAGAGAGAGAGGCAGCAGACAACAGAGAAGAGAAGAGGGGGGGGGGGAGAGAGAGGGGGAGAGACCAGGGGAGAGAGAGAGAAGAGGTTTTCAGTAAAGCTACTGACGCTACCTCCCTCAGGCATCACTGTGTCAGTATATGGAGGTGAGGGAAGGGAGGAGGGAGGGAGGAGGCGAAGGGAGGGAGGGAGGGAGGGAGGGAGGAGGAGGGAGGGAGAAGGGTTTGTAACAGTTTATAAATACTGGTCTTCAATCATGTGTGGATTCAGAGAAATGGAAGAGTATTATGGAGTAGACTTACATTAGATTTTGGTTTGGGGATACAGTAATAGGATAAATCTGCCTTGTGGGCCTGAACCAAGTCTTAAGATATGGAGCTTTCGAACCTTAAACTCAGTTTGTTAAAGCTCCTAATCTCAATGTCGACGGGATGCATGGAAGATTTTATCATCGTGTTCCAGTCTGTTTAGCACATTTCTTGACTTCCCATGCTCACAGACCACCTTGTCAAATGTTTATTTTTATTTTTTTTAGAGGTTAAACATGTAGGCTATTATCAAATACCTATTAACACACCGCATGGCGTGAATACTTTACCAATTAGGGAGTCAGGTGGCTGAGCGGTGAGGGAGTCGGGCTTGTAATCTGAAGGTCGCCAGTTCGATTCCCCGGCCATGCCAAAATGACGTTGTGTCCTTGGGTAAGGCACTTCACCCTACTTGCCTCGGGGGGGAATGTCCCTGTACTTACTGTAAGTCGCTCTGGATAAGAGCGTCTGCTAAATGACTAAATGTAAAATGTAAATTAAAAGTAATCTGGATAAGAGTGTCTGCTAAATGACTAAATGTAATTACACTGTACACAGCTACGGCGGACGTTAGCGCTAGCTTTGATTAGCGCTTTCAGATTTAATCTTCACCAAGCACCCCTGTTCTTGTCCGTGAAGTTTACCGTCAGGTTTTGGTCCCGTCAGATGCGTGGGTTAATTGGTGCTAATTCTATGATCACATAGCTCCGCAGATGGAGCGGCTCTTAGCGTAGCTTGTTAGCTAATGATCAGGCTGGGGCTCCGCGCGTCGCAAGCTCCCTGCTGCAGTCCGCATCTCTCTCATTAAGTTGAGTGGAGAATTGCAGCTCTCGTACACACACACACACACACACACAGGCACGCCGAAACACACACACACACACACACACATGTTCATAGTCCCGCGCATCCTCGTCCTTGGGAAACCAGCGAGGCCCGAAAACCACAAACACATCCGTAGTAGCGGCACCCGCAACCCTAATGTAATGTGCTCTCTCCCTCCCCTCTCCCTTCCCCCTCCTCTGAAGTAGCCTAGCAAGCTAGCGCAGAGGGCTACTTGATATGCAGCAGTGTGCTTCAGGCTGCGTAGCAGAAAGGGTACAGGGTAGGGGGGCCTTGAGAGGCAAGGCTTAGGGGGGTAAAATGAGAGATCCGGGGTCGGCCTCCCCTCCCTCCCCACTCCTTCCCCCAGCCATACACCACATACTGGCTTTAATAAGAATCTGACACGAACCACACGAAAGCTTTAGCTGTCTGGCTAGCAGTCTGTGCTGTAGTACATAAGTCATTTTGAAGGGCCCTTGTAGCTGCAAACTGTCTGTCTGGGAGAACTGGTCCCCTGCTTGGCCCGGTGCCACCTCTGATGGGAATGCGATGGGATGGGAATGTTGCCGTGGCAACTGTTTTGCACGTCCGGCAGGGGGAGGGGGAGGAGATTGGCAGGTTTTGATGGTGATGTCATTGATTGTTGAGCAATCTCATCCCTCCTGTCCCATCTCTCTTTCTATCTATCTCTTTATCTCCCTATCTCTCTAAATCTATCTCTCCCTATATCTCTATCTCTCCCTATATCTCCCTCTATATCTCTATCTCTCCATCTCCTTCTCTTCAGGCCTCCGTGCTGCAGAACCTCCGCACCGCCATGCGACGGCAGATCCGGCGCCACTCCTCCCGCCGGGCTACGTCTCGGCGTCGCCTGGGGCGCCTGTGGAGCCGCCTCTTCCACCGCGGGTCTCGCCTCCGGGGCCAGATCCCCCTCCTCACCCCCCCGGGCTCTGCCCAGGTGACCCTGGGGCTCTACAGCTACCACACTGCCGAGGGGGCCAACGGGAGCGGCGGTGGAGGCCCGCCCCAGACCCCCTCCCCCTGCTCCACGGCAGCCCTAGGCCTGGCCCTCCAGGCTCACGCCGAGGCACTGTCCCACCCACCCTCCGAGTCCCCGCCCTCCCCGCTTTCCCCGCACTCCGCTTCCAGCAGCCAGGAGGAGGAGCTGTCTCCTGGGTCCCCCGGGTCCCCGGAGAGCCGGAGCAGCGCTGCCCAGGAGGATGAACTCGTCAGCCCCTCCGCGCTGGGTGACCCGGCGCCCCCTTACCCGTCCCAGGACAGCACAGGCGGCTCCTACAACCGCCGGGCATCCAGGAAGCTGGTGCTCGATCTGGCGGCCAACGTGAGGGGTGTGGCGCTACGGCGGTACTCCTCCCTGGGGGGCCCCGCCCCGCTGGTGCCCGCGGCATGTCCCTCCGACCCCCTGACACTCCAGTTTGAGGCGCAGAGAATCACCTCGCCCTCGGGCATGTCGGACCGTAGCGGGGGGTCACCGGCGTCTCCACCGGGCGTGCCGATCCGGGGGGGGAGGGGGGCACGGAGGGGACTCCGTGGCAACGAGGAGGAGGAACGTGGTGACGGGGACGAGTCTTTGTTGGTTTGCTGAAGGAGCGTTCTCCTCCTCAGGCCCCGGAGCCAAAAGTCTGAACAAAACCTTTACCGGGGGTCGCACGGCTAGCTGCCTCTCTACCCTCTTCCCTCCTTCTCACGACCTTGCTGAGAACGAGAACTTGCGGCTCGAGCTGTGGGAGCGACCAAACAGCAGGAAGGCAGACGGTATCAGGCTGTGTAAGAGACTTGAGAGATCACCGCTCCCTCTCCCTCCCTGCCTTACAAGAGATTTACAGCTAAGCCTCCTTACCGACCGACAGACTGAGTCAGTCGACTGACTCACTCCTATCGGCTGCTTTTTTAATAAACGTATCTAATGAAAGCCAAGCGGCTAACACGGTTTTAACTGAGAGGACTCAAGAAGATGCTAAATGTTTTGACAAATGTGGAGTTGTGAATGCAGTTTGATTTTTATACTTTATTTTCATGCAGTGGCTTACGTTTGTACCCTCTCAAAACGATTGTTTCGCCAGTGGGACTGTGGATGTACGCAGAGTGAATTCTGTAGCTGTGGTTACTCAGGTGGAAGAGGCAAAGTCTGTCTCTGCTTTGATACGACAGAGTCCTTTATAGGTGGAGAGGTCTGAAGACTCAGGAAAGGAAAAAAGAGATTGACCCCTTACATCTAGTTCAGGTCCACATACCCCCCCTAGAGGCCGGACAGCGTCATTGAAATAATCTGGAAAGCACTTGACGATGATGTAATCGTTCATCTCCTTGGCCTCGGTAGGAAAAGATAATTAGGTATCATATTTTCTGCCGCAGCCAGCTTCTTGTTCCTTGTATGTTTGACAGTGCAGTAGGAAGAGAGAGCTTGGCTGGAGGCCGATGCGTATGCACTCATTTGTATTCAAAATATGCAGACATTTTACAGTTACTCCTTTACAGTCAACCTGGACCGAGTATGTTTCGTTAAAAGATCTTCTCAGTGGGAGCTTCATAGATTGAACACTGACAAATGCTGGCCAGGATATTCCTAGGTGCCAGTTCTAATTTGATATCCTGCTGTTCGTAAAGGGAACGTCCAGCAGAAGAGCATTACCGCTTGGAAGAATGTTCCGTGATACGTGGCATTAATATTTCTACCCTATTTGACGGCTCTTTGTTCGGTAAAAGACCAAACCTCCATAAGGATGGTAATATCTGAAAACGTTTAGGGTAACAAACAATGTGCTCCTTGTCTGTATGGCTTCAGTTGCACATTACTGTCGATGTCTGTAACCTATTTTACCAGTTACATAAAGAGAAATATCTACTTCATTAACCGCCCCATATACTGTATGTTGGTATTCCACATATTTTTTCTGTAAAGTCCCCCTCTCTTACACCAGTAGCACCTTACTTTACTCCAGACTTGGGAAGTCCAATAACCCACACATACAAGTGCAATAGATCCCCCTTATATTTCCCTGGGGCGAAGTGAGTGTGCCATGATATCCTGTGTGTGTGTGTGTCTCTGTGTGTGTGTTTCTGTGTGTGTGTGTGTGTGTGTGTGTGTGTCTCTGTGTGTGTTTGTCCCTGTGTGTGTGTGTGTGTGTGTGTGTGTGTGTGTGTTTCTGTGTGTGTCTGTGAGAGAGAGAAACACACCATGATATCCTGTGTGTGTGTGTGTGTGTGTCTCTGTGTGTGTGTGTCTGTGTGTGTGTTTCTGTGTGTGTCTGTGTGTGTCTCTGTGTGTGCATGTGTGTGTTTGTCCCTGTGTGTGTCTGTGAGAGAGAGAAACACACCATGATATCCTGTGTGTGTGTGTGTGTGTGTGTCTCTGTGTGTGTGTGTCTGTGTATGTGTGTGTCCCTGTGTGTGCATGTGTGTGTTTGTCCCCGTGTGTGTGTCTGTGTGTGTCTGTGAGAGAGAAACACACCAGGATATCCTCCAGTATAGTTTTTATACAGGTCGAGTTATTAATGGCCTATAAGTGTTAATGTGCCATTAGAGAAATCTCCAGACCCCTCTCTATCCCCACCTCTCTGTCTTTCAAGTTATCTTTCACAATAAGGACCCTCCCAGGCCTCTCCATAATCGCTGGGGAAATTAGCATCCTCCCTGGTAGCAAACACTTCAATCTCACTGGGTCTCCCAGTATGGTTTGCGTCTATCGAAGTGTTTTACGACCTTATTACAACAAGAGGAATTACCCCTACCATATGTTAAGTGTCAAAAGCCTCGCGGTGAGTGAAGAATCGTCTTGACCCTGGGCTAAGATGGTTTGAGAGTGTCTTAAAGGCTCGATTTCAGGTCAGTTTGCCGTCATGCTGTGCTGGGGCTGATAAACGGAAAAGCCTGTGAAATGATTCATGTTGAGTTTTTCTGATAGTTGTGAAATGAGAACCACTACGACTACAAGTGAAATGCATGGTTTCGTTTCTCCAACAAAAAATAACACCTGTTATCATGTTTAAAATGCTTAACCAGTTGTCAGTAAGCTACTGCAACATTTCACAGAAACCTTACTGTAGAATCACGACAGCAGTAAGTTGTTAGCTATGCTGACTGTAGGTTAGTATTCAGTAAGTGTCCATTCAGTTGTCTGTAAAGGGTCAGTCTTATTATAGTTGTAGACAGTACAGGACTCCCAATGCTTTCTCTCACCTTAACAGGTATCATCAATTCAGCAGTGCATATAAGCTGAAAACACGTCGCCATTTGATATTGATATACGTTTTGCCGCTGTAACATAGCAATGCTTTCCTTGTGATGATTGTGTACATAGAAAACGTGTGTTTGTATAAATGACGGTTCTCCAGTTTCTGAGAATTATTTGTATATTTGAGCTTAAAAAAAAGAAAAAACTTGAAAGTTGCCATGAGTTTCAGAGATTGCAGTCAGTGGCCAGTTTGTTGCCACGAGAACACTGTACCGCCTACTGATTGTCTCAAAATGTCTTCTCGTGCCTGCATTTAATAAACCGTTGTTTGATAAAGGTTGGTGTGCGACACCGTGTTCTAGTATTCTCTTCTGTGGCGACTGGTCATTAGGGGCAAGAACTGCAACAAAAAAATTATTTTTATTTTTCGAAGATTATTTCCTATAATTTATTATCTATGAATATAGCATCTTCCTAAATTGCATATCATTTGTGTTAGGGTTTTATTTCATGTTCATTGGTCCCTGCCTTGCTGCTTCAGACTGCGTTCTACCGATTCGAGTCCGCAGGTAGTAGGCCATAGGTTAAGCTTGAATGTGGGGCTAGCATTCTCTCACAATGCAATGTAACCTACATTGTACGTGTGAAAATATTTATACGCATGCTCAAAATGTTAATGTGATCAATGTAGATCACACGAATTTGATGCCACGTGGGGCTGACAGGCGGTAGCCCCACTACAGCGTCATTTTGTATTTCAGACCTGATTGGCTGTCTGTCTGGCGCCAACATTAGTTGGCAAGAAGAGCGAAGAGGATTGTCAGAGGAAAAAACCGTTGTGCCAAGTTTCTCTTCACGTGAGCCCTCAGCCTTGGTGAGTGAAAGTATATTTTATCATGCCTTTGTGGTGCTGGTCTGTGCATCGGTCATATTTTTATGCTGGATCGATTGATATAGATGGTGACGAGTGTCTGTGTTTGTCTCCCGCCGGACCATAAAAATATGGGGGGGGAATTCCCATGGTTTCCGCCTTAATATCTTCGCCGTCCAATCACTGATTTTATTTCTGAAAACTGCCAGATACTCACGACAATTTAAGCTCAAAGCACATATCATTGGTTATGGGGTTACTGGTCGTGAAAAATGTATCGTCAGCAACTACAGGCCATTGTTTGCGGAGGCTTAGCCAGAGAGGATTCCATGGGAGATTGCCTACACAGTTAGATTTACCGCTTCAAATTGAAATCGGAGACGACATTATAAGTGAAGACAAGTTTGTTAATGTTGTCAATATTGTCAATAAAAAGTCTAAACTTTTTACTTATGAAGAATTTGTAACGTGAGTTATTTCAGGGAAGAATTACGTGACCGGTTTGGCTGTTCGTGACAGGCAGCTGTGATAGTAGTAGCTAGCACTGTTTAGCCATGATTAAGATAAATCTACATAGCCTACCTTGTTTGGCCAATTTGGTCAATTGTGGAAGTCGAACTTTATTTTCTTTTGGAGACCCAGTCATAGCGCTAGCTAGAGCTACTTTTGGGGGAGGGGAATTCCGGTTTTTCGCGTTTCCACTAATAACTAGGAATGGTCATAACTTAATAAAAATATGTCTAATCTGTCTGTATCCCTAAATGTGTCTTTCCGCTTCGTTGTGGCCTTCAGTGGCGTTGAGCTCATTGCTGATCTCGTATGGCCCTGTAGGCACTGGTTCTGAGCTTGGTTGCCTTCCTAATTTAGGTTTGTAGCCTAAATGTGACAGTGGTAATTAAACATGTGTGTGAGAGAGAAGAGCAATTACACAACAAGGTCTCGCTCTCCAGTTTGTGTACTACAACACCTGGTAGAAGCAAGGCGCTCCTGTCGTTAAGTGTTTTGTGGCGCCACGCTGTTAGTTGATGTGTTAAATAAACACATCAGTAGCAAGCGGAAGTTTTGTAGCTTTACTGTTAGGCCTATCCTATATTTGGAAATGGTTTGTGCCCCACCTATTTTTTTTTAACATATAAAACCGCCACTGTCTACGCACACACGCTGCTACCACAATACTTGACAGCAGATGTGGTTTAGCCTACCGGAAAACACTTAACAGACTGAGACTACATTCATGCAACTGAATGATCTCTTGATTGGCCAAATACCAAATAACTTCCTAATGGGAACAAACACGCACAAAACAGTCTCTCCAACAAACCGAAAGAAGAATAGCCTTGTTTTTATGAATTATATTTAATAAGCTATTATTGTTATCCTTATACATCTTCAAAAATATTTTACAAAACATAAATGCACCAAAAGAGTACAGCGAACTGCATGTTTACGTTTTACAATGCGTCAGGAATGCCATTTCACGGTAAACCCCTGAAAAAAATTTCCTTACAACTTTAGACAGTATTTACATTGTTGAGTTAACAATGAACCTCACTGCGGAGAGGCAAGAAAACGGACATGAGAAGTTATTGACATGGTAACAGTATTAGTATGTGTGGAGTGGACAGAAAGCTTTTGAACTCTGGCTATCTCCACTGCATGCAAAGTAAACATCTGAGTTTTGAGTGAATCTTATGAGACCAAAAAATGGCCAGCATTTTTTTCAAGCAAGCCTTAAAAAAAAATACAAAAATAAAACTGGCATACATAAACATTACTACTACTACTACTACTACTGGTATTATTCCAATGAGTTTAGTGGTCAGTAAAGTGAAAATGTGATATCCTCGTAAAGTGTGTGGAGTGGAAGTCCAGTATTGTTAAAGTAAATTGCCTATGCTAATCCCAGTCCCTCATTGGTCAAGCACCTTTGACACAGGTGTTGATAGGGATTCAAATAAGTTTGTCTCAGGTACTTGATAACATCTGATCCTAATTATACTAGCTCACTACACAGTCAAACGGATCAGATTTAAATCAACCCATTTCTTATTCGTATCAATCCTCAAGAAGAAAAGACAAGGAAGAGAGGCAATTTCGAGACGAGTCACGTGAGCGACCCTGTCCCCACAATGTCTTACACTACTGTTTAGCAATACTAGCTAGCTGGGCTGAAATCCACTCTTTTTAACTGCATAGTTAAGTATCTGGAAACAACTGTTTTAGTTCCTATTCTTTACTCTCCTCATTGATACGAGAAAAACTATGCTTTAACATGTACTCCTATGCATTCCTCATATAGTATATCAAGTACTTGTTTTATGACAGGGCCTTCAACTTCAGCAGAAGCCTGTAGTGCAAACAATTCTTTCCCTTCATGATCTGGCAGGGAAAGAAAGGTTAAAAGGCTCAAATCTGGCAAACCCAACTGTTTGCATAGACTGACGTCAAACTCGAGAGAGATTTCTGTCCTTGTAGACATTGCACTTGTGCGTCAATGACATTGATGATATGATGTACTTGGCATTGTTTATCAGAAGTGAGGTTAATGTTTCATATTGTCTACAAACAGAAGTGAATAAGAGTCAGTTTGGTTTCGTTGTCTACTGAATGCTTTTCGGTTTTACCAAAGCACCTGTCTCCTTCAGGAGAAAATTGATCCCCAGAGAGAACGAGAGAGAGAGAGGGGGGGGGGGGAGAGATAGAGGGAGGGAGAGAGAGAAAGGGGGAGAGAGAGGGGGAGAGAGAGGGGGAGAGAGAGGGGGAGAGATAGAGTTTGACACTCATTCGTGTCTACACATGACATGCATGTTAGTGGAAGTACAGTCTTGGAGTATTAGGAATTGGAATCTAAGGAAATCGTATCGAGCATAGGAAAAAGTCACGCCCATTTAAAGACCTAGCAAACAAGACGAAGGAATACAAAAAAACACCCAACTCTCACCCCCTATATAAGGCACCATAGAACTATAAGAAGAGAAGCTGTGAATGCATATCAGAGCTCCTCAGTTCATGCGGCAGATTAGGATAAGGAGGCGTGATGGTGTTGGCCAGTGAGCAAAGGAGAGGGTTGGGGGGGGGCAAAAATAATAAAATTAACTGGAATATGTCTGAATAGCTTGATGTCTCCCCTCCCCCATACACACACACACACACACACATACATACATACACTGACACACACACACAGTTCCTTGGATGGGGGGCCTCAGCAGAGCAGAGCATGATGGGTACAATTTCCTTCCCCTACCCTATCTGCCATTCAAAAGCGTTGGAAGCCGTTTTCAAGGGAAATCCATCTCCTCACTATTCAAAAGTCGAACCAAAATTTGAGTTGAGGGTAGACTGGAGATGATGCACGCACACGTCCTATTTGTCGACGTGTTCGGTCAGTGGTTCCAACTCTGACGGGTCGTCTTGAGGAAACACCACAAAGCACAACTTCTGGCCAGCGTAGGTGACAGTCTCTGGAACAGGAGAAGAGTAAAGAGTGACAGGGTCACACATACATCTGTTTATATTTATACAAGAGTATGTAGTACATTTTACATTTAGTCATTTAGCAGACGCTCTTATCCAGAGCGACTTACAGTAAGTACAGGGACATTCTCCCCGAGGCAAGTAAGGTGAAGTGCCTTGCCCAAGGACACAATGTCATTTTGGCACAGCCGGGAATCGAACTGGCAACCTTCTGATTACTAGCCCGATTTCCTCACCGCTCAGCCACCTGACTCCTATACATTGAGACACTTACCCACAACTCTGTAGACCCACTGGGGCTTGTTCTGCCACTGCACACCCAAGAAGTAGACGGGCACCCCCGTGAGCATGATGACCATCCCCAGCCCGCACACCACCGGCTCGGAGTACAGGCTGAAACACAACAGCACGGCCCAGAACACCATGTAGCTCACGGGCACCAGGATGTTCACCTACCCAGGAGGAGGACAGAGACACAGTGTGGGGAACGGTAGGCAGAACAAGGCATAAGCGAACTCAGCGGCTGCTTAGGGCCCCCGTGGCCACCAGAGGGCCCCCAAGAGCACATGAAATTACAGAAAAAATTATATATATTATGTTAATGGTGATTATACAAATTCGGAGGGGCCCCCAAATCAATTCAGCTTAAGGCCCCCATAAAGGCTTGGGCCGGCCCTGAGGAAGAATATGGTTTTGAATCTGTTGGATGAACGGTTGAAGTAATAACTAGATGGATGAGTTAGGGAGTAAATGGATGATGAACCGATTAATTTATGAATTAATGAACGAAAGAGCAAATTACTACACAAATTCGTATAACTGGTTTATTGAGTTTAAAAAGAATTAATGTCAACCAACCTCCATGTCTACTGGAAGAACAGAATGATAACATTATGGTGAGGTTCTGTATGATTGACAGAGAGTTGTGTGTTGGTGTTGTACCTTAATGGGCCTGAAAAGGTTGGGTTTCTTCCAGCGATAGTACATGAGTGCTGCGATGGTGACTCCGTAGGAGAGGTAGTTGATAAACGACACGTAATTGATAAGGTTGTGAGTCTCACCAATGCACAGGATCAAGATGGTGGCAATGCACTGTGGGATGGAAAACAAACAGGGGGGTCATCAGGTGTATCGCAACCAAACGTAAACATAGAAGATCATAATCATAGGGAGTCAGGTGGCTGAGCGGTTAGGGAATCGGGCTAGTAATCTGAAGGTTGCCGGTTCGATTCCCGGCCGTGCGAAAATGACGTTGTGTCCTTGGGCAAGGCACTTCACCCTACTTGCCTCGGGGGGAATGTCCCTGTACTTACTGTAAGTCGCTCTGGATAAGAGCGTCTGCTAAATGACTAAATGTAAACACACATCGCAAACACCGACGCCGATATTTCCTCTGTACAGCAACTCAACCACATGTTCACGCTTACACACCAGCATGCTGACAACCTCACAGGCTCCATCGGAACCGCTGGCAGGCTGCTACATGTGGACCGGTGTAGGCGCTGGTGTGGAGGCGCTGGGGTGTCAGTAACTTACACAGACCAGCAGGGGGGGATAATGGGTGCAGTAATGTACACAGACCAGCAGGGGGATAGGGGTGCAGTAACTTACACAGACCAGCAGAGGGGGGATAAGGGTGCAGTAATGTACACAGACCAGCAGGGGGGATAGGGGTGCAGTAACTTACACAGACCAGCAGAGGGGGATATGGGTGCAGTAACTTACACAGACCAGCAGAGGGGGATAAGGGTGCAGTAACTTACACAGACCAGCAGGGCGGGGATAGGGGTGCAGTTCTTAGGTGAATCATAGCCAGTAGGTAGGGCAGGTGTCCCTCCCTGGCTCCCGAGAAACACAGCCTGAAACCAGAGAAGAAGAGATGAATGGTTTGGCTGAGATCAAGATCGCGTTAATCCTTTTACAAAATAAATAACTGATCACGATTATTTTATCTGGTTGAGTTTCGGTGCGTGGTCATTTGAGGTGTTTCCTCACCTGGAAGAGGTGAACAGGTAGCCGTTGATGCCTCCAAACGTGGACAGAGCCACGGAGATGGGCATGATCCACGAGAACATGCCCAGAAGCTTCTCCCCGAAGGTCTGCAGAATCCCACCGGACACGATGGAAAAGAAGAAGAAGAAGAATCAGAGAAACAAGACAAGACAAACAAGGAACGTTCCGGCCGACGGAGGGTGTTTGTGCTCACCACGGCAACGGCGTTGGAGGCCAGGAGCTCCTCGGGGGTCATGGAGGAGAAGTAGGCGATGTTGGTGAGGGTGTACACCAGGGTCACCAGGGGGATGGAGATGTAGATGGCGCGAGGAAGGTTCCTGTGGAGGGATTGCGTCACTTCACATGTCATTCTTAACGTATTATTCTTTTCACAAGCCTCCTAAACCAAGTCTAGTGGCTGTGTGTGGTGTGTGGTGGGGAGGCAGGATACTTGGCCCTCTAATGGGAGATTCATACCATAGCAATGATGTTATGATACCTGAATAAATATTGATGCTATGCTAGCTGATGGGACTGAGCGCTTGTGGGAAAAATCCGATTTTCACCACTATGTGGGGCTTTGAGACTGTATCAGTCTCCGTGGTAACGTTGGCACGGATCTGTCTTGAGCAGGGCTGAGAACAACGATCTACCAAAACACCCTAAATGATTGTAAGATTTGAGCTAGCCTAGCCTAACGGCTAGCCTGTTGCTAGGTAACCCCGTAAATCTAGGATTCAGTCTTTTTTTTGTAATGTGACGGGTGCATCGGCCCTCCTCACTTGCGCGGCTCCACCACCTCCTCGGTGACGTAGTTGAGGAAGTTCCAGCCGCTGAAGGCGAAGGAGGCCTGGAGGAAGGCCAGGGCGATCTGTCCCACCGACGGCTCCCGCGTGAACTCAAACGCCACGCTGGGCCGAAGGGCGTCGTAGTGTCCTGGTAGAACGAGGAGGAGAGGGGGGGGGGGGGGGCAGGGACAGCAGGTCAAGTTATGCCCCCGTCCAATAACAAATGTAAATTTTCATTCATTTAGCGGATGTTTTTATCCAAAGGCTACAAAGCTAAATATGCTTGAGGTGCTGATATAAGCAAGCTGATTCAAATCTAGCTGTTTAACCTGATTAGGTTGGCCTTGTCAATAGTTTTAAGAGATTGTTCGCATGCATCAACACCAAAAAAAACTCAATTGTTAATCAACCTGGCTGACTGAAACTCCCCACCCTACTTGCCTCAGGGGGGAATGTCTCTGTACTTACTGTAAGTCGCTCTGGATAAGAGCGTCTGCTAAATGACTAAATGTAAATGTGTGGAAACAAGCTAACGTGGTAAAAGAGAAGTTTCCCTTCGTTTTGAGGATATGGACTTCGGGACGTACACTTTCTAACACTCGCTTCTCTTCTGACACTTCAAAACAAAACGCTTCATTTAGCACACCTCCCACATCACATCTATTCCCCTCTCTCCCTCTCATCTAGACAATTTTTCGGTTGTCAGTTTGGGGACATGCCTTCAGGGGAGGATAGTCAGGCATGCAAATCCAAAGCACTGCCTCTCCAACTGCCAAAAACATGAAACGGCCAGATTGTGTACTCTACCCAAAATATACTATTCCTATTTTTTACAATACTTAGTTATTGTACTTAAGTAGATTTTTCTGGTATCAATACAATTCTTCTGAGCATTAGTAACGACAACTTTTTACTTAAGTATATGTCAAAGGCAGCCCATACTTAATTACTTTAACTTGAGTGAAAAAGTGTAGTCAGTACTTTTTAAACATGAACATCTGTACTTCTACTTGAGTGAAGGATGTGTGGTTTGTACTTTTGCCATCTCTGGTGGTTTAGCACGTGATGTTTCTTGTTCAATGGTATGTTCTTGTTCATGGACATCACAGGCATGTCATGTGCAGACGTGGCCACCAGGGGGCAGGTGAGTCAATGTGTTTCCTCATCTGGTTGCAGGCTCATTAACCATCCAGAGAGACATCCACATACAAAGTCTAGACCACGTGGTCTAATGAGTTTCCATGAGATGAGGGCGGGAAATGCGGTTGAAAGATGGCTGAGCGGTGAGGGAGTCGGGCTAGTAATCGGAAGGTTGCCAGTTCGATTCCCGGCTGTGTCAAAATGACGTTGTGTCCTTGGGCAAGGCACTTCACCCTACTTGCCTCGGGGGGAATGTCCCTGTACTTACTGTAAGTCGCTCTGGATAAGAGCGTCTGCTAAATGACTAAATGTAAATGTAAAGATGTTTTTCTCACACTAACTTCTTCCGTCTCACCTGGGGATGTTGTTACCATCCCGTTTGTTTTCCCCGCAAGAAGGAAAGTGAGTTCTGGGTCATTCCACCAAGCACTCCAGCCTTGCACGTCCTTCTGCTCGATAAGAATCTCTCGAGTAGAGAGGACCATAAACTTTCACCTCTGTCGCTCCTGCTTGATCTTGAAAAGCCTTTGCGTGTTACGTGCCTTTTGAACTACTTTTAAATGGTATTCTTAGAAGCTTACTGATGTGTCGTTAGGCAAGCCAGCCTGATGCGGACTTGTTTGTATTTTTTTTGTTACTGTTCTCAGTCACCATAGAGATAATCTGAGGCATTAAATTGGACGATAATCTACCCATGTCTGTGTGAACGTGCTCAGACACGCGTGTAAGTCCCACATCACTCTGTCTGCCCTGCATCCTCTACACCAGAGGAGAGAACTTACCTGCCTGTTGGTTTTTGCTCCAAACACACTCTCAGGGCTGCCAACTTTTCAAAAAACCTCAGAGTGAGATTCGGTAGGGCCAACAACCCCCCCCCCCCCCCCCCACCCCCCCGACGAGATTTCACGAGTGTTCGCACGTTTATGTTGCGTCACTCCGTGTGCCTGCGCCTCGTCCATTACTTTTTACAACGTTAGCAGGACTAATTGGTTGGCGTTGCCTTCTCAGTGGGAGAAATACAAGGTGTGGCGTGAGGAATGCAAGGTGTGAGAAATACAAGGTGTGGCGTGAGGAATGCAAGGTGTGAGAAATACAAGGTGTGGCGTGAGGAATACAAGGTGTGGTGTGACAAATACAAGGTGTGGCGTGAGGAATACAAGGTGTGGCGTGAGGAATGCAAGGTGTGGTGTGAGGAATACGCAAGGTGTGGCGTGAGGAATGCAAGGTGTGGTGTGAGGAATGCAAGGTGTGGTGTGAGGAATACAAGGTGTGGCGTGAGGAATACAAGGTGTGGTGTGACAAATACAAGGTGTGGCGTGAGGAATGCAAGGTGTGGTGTGAGAAATACAAGGTGTGGCGTGAGGAATGCAAGGTGTGGTGTGAGAAATGCAAGGTGTGAGAAATACAAGGTGTGGCGTGAGGAATGCAAGGTGTGGTGTGAGGAATGCAAGGTGTGGTGTGAGGAATACAAGGTGTGGTGTGACAAATACAAGGTGTGGCGTGAGGAATGCAAGGTGTGGTGTGAGAGCGTGTTAACTGGTTGAAATGCGTGTGTCTCACGGCCAATGCGTGAGAGTTGGCAGCCCTGCACTCAATCTATACTAGTGACCTACGAGTTATAATCAGATGTTCTAGATTAGTGTTGCAGCTCGAACCTACAGGCAGGTAGCTCTCCAGGAGCAGGCTGGAGACCCCTCTTCTACACTGACTCTCTGTGAGTGACTCTGAGCCGCGGTGGAGGGTGTCTGGGGCGCTGACCTCGGCAGATTTGGACGAGGCCCACCACGATGATAAGGCCAAGGGCAAGCAGCTTGCCAACGGTGAAGAAATCCTGGATCCTGGTGGCCCAGCGCACGCTGGAACAGTTAACCCAGGTCAGGAACACTGCAGGGGGAGGGGGGAGAGGGGCGGGAGGGGGGATGGATGGGGGGAGGGAATAAAATTGCTCAACGTTAGTCAGCTGTGGTCAGGAGTCATTTTTATCAGTTAGCACGTTGACATAAGGGATCGATGTTGTGTGTTAGTCGTTTGTGATTGAACGTAGCAAGAATGTCATCGTTTTAACACACAATAGCAAACAGAATATAACATACTGTTGTATGATTTCATAAGTGAGTTTTGTGAGAAGGAATCTTTCAGTACAGAAGCAGCCATATCCTTTGTTTCTTTTCTTCCCTCTCTCTCCCTCTTCCTCTCTCTCTTGCTCCCCCCACTATTTTTAAAGCAAGAAATTATTATAATTAGTGTTCCAAAGTCAACCATTCTCTTTTTTATTTATTGCTCTCCTGTTATGACAGGCATACTGGACTGGAACACCAGGAGTGGAATCACATGTTTCTGGATGGGAGCACGTCACAACCCTGATTTCCTAATCAGAGCTGCATGTTCTGGCCGACAGGGTAGCCAACTGGAGTGACATGGCCTCTATTTCTTCCTGGAAATCCAAGTCAGATGTGTAATTATGACGTCAGGGTAAGACACCCTGTAATTGTCCCCTGGGTTTTCAGGTTTATATTCAATGCTGATGTAGTCATCCACTTTGTGACTGAAAATCTTTATAGTACTGTAGTTTGTGTTTATGTTTTTCTGTCTTTTTCTATTTGATTTGGATTTTGTTTTATTTATCTATGGCATTTGCAGAATGTCTATATTTGTCTCTCGCTCTCTTTCTCTCTCTCGCTCGCTCTCTCTACTTCCTGTGCCTAACCTCCAACTTCCTGTTCAGTGTAAACAACAAGAGCACACAGGGGCAGGGACTGCCTGTCTCCAGGACTTGGTGGCCTGGGGCCACCAGGCAATGCACGCACGTACACCCGGAAGCAGGCACTAAAAGCAGAGGGGGGTGGGTGGTGGTGGGGGCATGGTGGTTGTAGGGGCAGGGGCGGGAGGGAGGGAGGGAGGGGGGTGGGTGGTGGGGGCATGGTGGTTGTAGGGGCAGGGGCGGGAGGGAGGGAGGGAGGGTGGTAGGTGGGTATGTGGAGCCGGGGAGGCACAGAGACGACACCCTCCTCCACCTCATCCATCACTCTGCAGAGGTGGCCTCCTACCACAGAAACAGAGCTGTCACACCCCCCCAAACAAACTGCTTCCGATGGTGAGGAACAAAACTCTCTCGGCTGACAGGACGCCCCTTTGGAGAGGACGGGAAACAGCAAACGGATTTTTGGCAAGTGCCTGTGGTAGTACCAAGCAGTGAGACCCCCCCCTCCCTCCCTTCCTCTCCCCCAACCTCGCCCCCCACCCCCAAACTGCAGCACTGTGTCCCTAAGAGGCTGGTTGGTGTTAATTTCCGTCTTCTGTGATTTCTGACCCCCCCCATTGCCAAGCCTCCCCCCACCCCACCAGTCTTCCGTCCTGACCTGGTCCAGACAGGAAGGAGGTATCACTCTGTTCTCAAAGCAGGCGAAGCAGGTACATCTACTGTTCGTCATCCTGGGCCAATAATGTGTCTCGGTGTGGCCGACCCTGCAATAAGCACTTGAATACTAAGCAAATTGCTCCCCTTGGCCCTTTAATGGATTCTGATCCCGATTCACAAGGGATTTATCTAAGCAGTTTGAGTGTGAAACCTTTCCTTCTGGCTGTGAACTCTGGCTCCAGTCCTAAAGTCAATGAAGTGTCTTTAATCTGCCTTTAGGCTGTGTCTAACCTCCACAATGTGCTGTCGGGTCAAAACAGTCACAGAGTCCAATCAACTCACCAGTAGCTAAAGGTGAAGAAAGCCCTTATTCTGAAAAGCACGAAAACAGCAAAGAAACTATTCGCTCCAATTAGCATTATTTCCCGCAGATAGAAGTCAAACCAGCCACCCATAGGTTTACCTCTAAGACTTAAGACCAGTTTTCTTTTTTGAAAACAACTTGTGTTTTAAAAGGGGATTGGAAGTGAGGAAAAGGCCCCACTCGGTAAAGTCAGATGTATTTACAACCGAATCAGAACGGGCTGTTATACAGATGAATTTTCAGCGCGGTGCTGAGGTGAACTGGATACTGATTCTCCTCTGCCTATGCAGAAAGTCCTGTAGCAGGGTATGGAAGTGATCAAAAGATCTGGAGTTTAAACTCTGCTTCAGTATAAACAATCAAACATTAAACTGTAAGCCACAAGCTGAGCTGATGGTGTACCCTGTCATTACAGGGTACTTGTACTGTAACGTAAGGTAATACGTAACATGAGAAAGTCAACATGGATTCGTTTTCCTGCACCACACACGCGTGATTCTAATCATGCATGCCTGACATATCCCAGCCAATCAAGGTTGCCAAAGATCAGCTGAACGACATATTGAGCCGTTTACATTTACATGTTATTCATTTAGCAGATGTTTTGCAAAATGCAAATAGGGCATTCAGAAAGAAGAGCATGAGATCTAAGACCAGAAGTGCCTGACTTTTCAGAAGGAGTGTCAGTGGTTAGCCTCTAGGAACAGTCAGACAGTGACATCACCACAGCTACAATAGTACATCAGATGGGTTTATCGGGAGCACATTCCTTCTGCCTGTTACAGTCTCAAGTTACAAACTGCGCGTGTGCAGAAAGTCTGTATAGATCTAGTTCCTGTCACTGATCTAAGGGAGTATTTATATTGCCATAAACACCCTTTATGAATTATTGTATTATGGGGTTGAAACTGGTCTACGCTGGTCTGCTCCTCTTCTGACTGGCTTGGAGATGTAGCATGACTTAAGGACAGGAGGGTGGTGATCTCATAGCTGTGGGGAACACGCTGTGTCTTGAAATCTGACTGGGGTCATCTGTGCTTGTGACTCTCATAGAGTACATTCTCAAAAGTACATTCGGCGGGGAGGGGGGAGGGGGGTAGATCTGTTTGTGACTGTTTGTATGTCTGTATTTGCATTTGTGTGTCTATATGTCTGTGTGTGTGTGTGTGTGTCTATATGTGTGTGTGTGTGTGTGTCTATATGTATGTGTGTGTGTGTGTCTATGTGTGTGTGTGTGTGTGTGCGTTTGTGTTTGTCTGCAAATGTAAACAACACCAGTCCACGAATCCAAACAAACAGGTCTTTAGGTTTATGGCTCGAGCATTCGAAAACTCTGAAGAACAAAGTCCCCCATACTGAGATAACTGCATAAAATAGTATCCATCGTTACACATAGATCTTCTGAAATGAAATATAAATTAATCCGAGACATTGATTACTTCCTTCCTCTAGAGAACACAGGTGAAGAGTGACCGTAGTGTGAAGTGACCCCAGCAGCTTCTGGAATGATGCAGAGACAGGTGGATGGCCGACTAGCCAATAGGACGGCCTCCCTCCACTATTCAGTTGTAGGTTGTCCCGCCCACCGTCCCGCCCCCCGACAAGGGAGTCACGGCAACCGTGATAACAATGCACAATGGCACAGACACGCCCTCTCATTATCGGCGTTGTCAAAGGCTGGTACCATTATGTAGTCTGACACACACACGCACCCCTTGACAGGTCAGTTGATATGCCCCAGTTGATACAGGGGCTCGTCTCAACCCCCCCCCCCCCCCCCCCCAGCCCCCACCCCTCTTTCAGCGAATCATCTGTGGAATACAACGTGTGCTACCGGCGGCTGGTGGAAAGCTGGGATCTGGACATTCTGTTGCCGAAAATAGGGCTGGCGTGTCTGCTCTGTGTGCCAAGGCCACGTTCGTGTCATGGCAACCCCCTCCTCCAGTGGACCACTCTCTTTCACACACACACACACATACACACGCACACACACCTGCCTCCCTCCACCCCACTTGGTCCAGTTTAGACAAGCCTGAACCGGTTACTCTGGGGCACTTTCCAGAGGCCTCAGCATCTAGCCCCCAGAACTACGTCAATCACGAGGCTCCAGGTATGAGAGGGCTTCAATCCCCACACACACACACACTCTTTCTATATAAGGGTGCACACACACACACACACACACTCTATACAAGGGTGCACACACACACTCTATATAAGGGTGCACACACACGCACACACACACTCTTTCTACATAAGGGTGCACACACACACTATTTCTATATAAGGGTGCACACACACACTATTTCTATATAAGGGTGCACACACACACACACTCTCTATACAAGGGTGCACACACACACTCTATATAAGGGTGCACACACACACACACTATATAAGGGTGCACACACACACTCTCTCTATACAAGGGTGCACATACACACTCTATATAAGGGTGCACACACACAGACACACTATATAAGGGTGCACACACACACTATATAAGGGTGCACACACACACACACTCTATATAAGGGTGCACACACACACACTATATAAGGGTGCACGCACACACTCTCTATATAAGGGTACACACACACACACACACTCTTTATATAAGGGTGCACACACACACAAACTCTTTATATAAGGGTGCACACACACATTGACTAAGCCCCCCCGGATGAAAATCAGACACACTAAAAATATGCCAACACTCTCTTCAGCAAACTTCCTCAAGGGCTGATCATCTGATGAAGGAAATGGATTGGTCACGGCGTTTAAAGGCTGATCCCAGACCTAATTCAAGACGTGATGGGAACTCACTCTTCTGTAACAAGAGTATGCTGTCCCTACGTCAGACAAGACCAGTACGCCTCAAGACATGAGTGAAAACATGTTTGCTGTAGCCAAGAAAGATTATCTGTTTAAGTGACAGTTGCCAGACAGAGACAGAGCATACTTGTCTGTCGAGCTAGCTCAGGCTAGTACTTACATATGCATATGGTCGATAGCAACCTGGTAGCAAGGAAGGGAGGTATACAATTCTGGAAGACGGGTTGGAGAACGTAGTTGGAGAACGTGAGGGCGATGACAGCTAGGGTGGTGGGGTACATGATGAGAACCGCACTCCAGAGCAGTAGGAAGCTTGGGGGAGAATCAGAGGAGAACAGGAACACATTACATGTAGTCATTTAGTCATTTAGCAGACGCTCTTATCCAGAGCGACTTACAGTAAGTACAGGGACATTCCCCCCTGAGGCAAGTAGGGTGAAGTGCCTTGCCCAAGGACACAACGTCAGTTGGCATGGCCGGGAATCGAACTGGCAACCTTCAGATCACTAGCCCGATTCCCTAACCGCTCAGCCACCTGACTCCCTACGATTATACATCTTCTATGTATATATACTACACACATATACTATATTTATATTACTGCATATTGTATACCTACTGTGTACTTTGGATAAAAGCATCTACGAAATTAATATATAAACAGTATTGTGATAAACAGTCTTAGGCACAAATTCAAAACTAAAAAAGTTAATAGAAATCATTCAATGAAAAGACAGTAAGAAAATGCACTTCTTAAATTGCCGCACAAATACAGAAGACAAAAAAAAAGTTATACTGATGACAATATTCATCCAAAAATATTAGGTGCCTAAGACTTTTGCACAATACTGTATATAAATACACAGTAGTGTATCCATCTTAACAGACTAACAATGATAAGTGGGAACTGCCTGCTGACACCTACCCGACCAGGCCTCCGAAGATCTCCGTCACGTAGGAGTAGTCCCCCCCTGACTTGGGGATCGTGACCCCCAGTTCGGCGTAGCACAGGGACCCCAGGGCGCAGATGCCACCCCCCAACACCCAAACCACGAGGGACAGGCCCACGGAGCCAGCATGTTCCAACACCCCCTTGGGAGAGATGAAGATTCCGGAGCCGATGATGTTGCCTGGGAAACGGGAGAGGCAAGAAGCGTTTGTAGCAGAGCGTCTACATTCCGATCATCATTCGATTTCATCCACAATCCGGTCATGGGGCTGTGAGGGGCATCTGATTTTTAGGTTTCGTAAGCTAGCTGTCTGTGTGTGTGTGTGTTTACATCTCGATGGCCTTTGACCTCGAGTCGTGTTTTTCACAACATTTCTGCCGAATCAGCACCTGTCCAAGCAGGACACGCTGAGGGAGACATCCCTCCTTCTTCCCTGTTCCAAGTTTAGGAGAGCAGAGAAGGATGGAAACCCCAGCATGTGAGGGGGACATGGACCCATGCGAGCCTCATTCACGGTTAGTCTACTGTAAATATTTTGGTTGAAGCGAACCCGGCCACGCACGCCATTACAGTGCCTTTTGGATAGCAGCTCTCCATAGATGTGTTCTAATGATCTAACGAGTGGATGGACAGCAGCGGACAGCAGATTTCACGCTGTCAGGTCTGATCGCGCGGGCGGCGGTGATAGGCGGGCTGATTGCGTAATGTCTGTTGTGTGTTTTTGTGTTTGTGAATCGTGGCATGGGTTGGGTGTGTGTGTGTGTGTGTGTGTGTGTGTTTGTGCTATTGTGAATCGTGGCATGGCCCCTGGCTGAATCAATGTCTTCCATTCATCAAGTCCCTGATTCAAACGTGATTTACCTTGAATAAATTATATTATTTTTAAATATTTGTTCCTGGAAAAGTTAATAAAAGATACACATAGAAGTCATTTCGTATCAGCCGTCTCTAGGAAGTCTCCCATGCCTGCTGCAGAGAAAGAATAGATTAGTCTTTGCACTTGATGGCAAATAAGCTCGAAAACATGATTTAGTCAGAGGCTGCTGAGTACAGTGTTCATACAGTATCTAGCTAGCTAGATACTGTAGTTACAGTGGATGAGGCCAACAGTACCAGACATAAGCCCATTAGCAACGGAATATAGGGAGAGTCGGGCTAGTAATCCGAAGGTCGCCAGTTCGATTCCCGGTCATGCCAACTGACGTTGTGTCCTTGGGCAAGGCACTTCACCCTACTTGCCTCGGGGGGAATGTCCCTGTACTTACTGTAAGTCGCTCTGGATAAGAGCGTCTGCTAAATGTCTAAATGTAAATGTAAATATACCGTCTCTGGAGGAGGGGATCCCTCTCTGAATTGCTCCTCCCAAGGTTTCTTCCATTTTTTCTCCTGCTGAGAGTTTTTCTGGGAGTTTTTCCTTGTCTTCCTTGAGGGTTTAGGTTGGTTGAGGGGCAGTTCTAGGGTCGTATGTGAAGCCCTCTGTGACATGCTTGCGTGTAAAAAGGGCTATACCAATAAATTTGATTTGATTTGAATATACACTATATCTAATGTCCCTGATACAGAGGAGGGAATCTAATTTAACTCAGCTATGTTCTTCGTGAAATTATAAAGAATGGACCCGATTTGATTTAATCAGACTTGACCTATAATACTTTCAAGTCTCATGTTGACACGTCTGCAAAGGTCAGCAGAAAAACTAATGTATTGCATCACCCAAAAAGTTCACTGTGTTATCTCTGACTGTATTAATATCATTGGTCTACAAGAATGCATTCACTTGACCTTGTTTGACATACATGCTGGCCAACAACTGAGATAACGCGATATAGCAACACAATAAAGGCAACACAAAAGTGTATCGCGAGTTTACAGGGATTACTGAAAATAAGAGTACAGTCTAGTCCAGTACAGTATTTGGTGGCCAAGCCGCGTGTGTAAATACATTATAAAGCCGGGGATGCACCCGTACTGCTGTAAACCTTTCTGAATTTTCGATGACATACATCAATCTCCCGTTGCGTAATATAAACTGTAAAAGCACTTGGACCACAATGTAAGTAGTTCACTCTACCTCATTGTCTTTTGCCTTGACGTTTAAAGTTAGTGGCAGCATTGAGTAGTCATATCTAGAAGCTTTCAAGATGAATTACACAGAACTGGGCAAAATGCCAACATGTACATTCTTCCTGTGTAGGTTGAAGTGCCGTTATAGGAAACGAAAATAAGCCTACTCTATATATTAGTGGATGAGAATCTCCGAAAGTGAAAACCTTTTACAAATTCTGAATCGCGTTTTAGTTTAAACAATGTGCATTGCATCATCTCGAAATGTTACACTTAGCGTTAATATTCTGTAATATTACGCTATCTATTGCGCTATGAGTACCCCTAAGTGAACAACTAGACTATTGATTTGAATAATCTACGAGATAGCCTACCGTGCGCTCACAAATGAAAGGCAAGATATCTAGCCACGTATACATGTGCACGCAGTAGCCAAAACCGCGTGCTCCAAAGAACTATGCAACATCTGGAATATATTTCACTATCACGCGCGTTCTGGAGGCACAGGTGGGCATGAAGGAAACTCGCGATAACTGCTGTAGTTTAGGCTACTATTCATAGACTACACATCAACTGCGATTAATAATACAATGTAGTTATGTGACATCCTGATGCCAGTTAAGGGCTCCTTCACAATCATACTGGCTAGGTTATACAATTATGAATGTAACTTAAACACTGCCTAGTAGGCTATATCATTCCCATCGTCGAACATAGCTGTTTCCTCACCACACCCTCGGCTTCATTACCTGGGCTAATCCAATGTTAATCGTCCAACTTTTCAAAAACTATGCCTTTTAATAATGGTGGTCAGCTCAGTTATCACTGTACATAAAAAAAAGACTATAAGATGTCATCTCACCAATTATAATAGCGCAAGCACTTAGAAGTCCAATTTCCTTCTTGAGTGTGACTCTTTCCGAACTTTTATCCATCTTCTGAACGTCAGGATCCTGCTTTGCGCAGTTCCTCCGATTCATCTCAGTTCCATCCATTTCTGAGGCTATAGAAAAAACAGCCTCGGTCTCCTATCCCCTCACGCTCATATACAACATTGATGCACGGAGACCGCACGCATGCGCAGAAGAATCCGAACCTTGGTTTGCATTTAGCATGTCAATTCTAATCCCACGGACCATCTGCAGGCAAGCAGAAAGCTTCAAATATTTTGCCACCTTCCTTGCGTTGGACATAACGGTTTGTTAGAACATTAAACCGAGCATTTTCCGAACATTAGTTTTGGTTTGTAACATGAGCAACTTTCTAGAAGGTGTTAAGACACAATGTTATAAGACACCTTTCCGTCGGCCAATATAACAAACACTTATTTTCAAACTGAATAGTGTGTCGTACAGGCCTAGTGGTAATGTAGGCTGACACTGACTTTGGCCCATAACAACCGATGGACTGTAGCCTTTCATTTTGCGAACCTCGACACCTATTCTTCTGCTGAAACAGGTGTGGCTCCACCTGTCATCTCAACAGTCTTGTTATCTTCAATCTTACAAATGTTGCCTGTTCTGGTTAGAAGAAGCGAAGGGAAAAGAGAGTGAGTGAGCGAGTGAGCGAGTGAGTGAGTGAGTGAGTGAAGGGGAGAAAGGGAGGCATTTCCTATTACTAATAAAAGCTCCCGTCGCGTGTTTCTATTCCACGCTGACACGTCGATCCCTGGTTTTTGTCCTCGTGCATGGCGAGCTATCATTAGACCCGCGCGCAGCCAGCTGCAGTTTAATGTCACAATGTTTGTGTTTCACATTCACGCGGGCGTTCTCCTTGACTAACCCGTGCAACCGGTGCTGTATTTTCCCGCGTTCGCTTCCGTTGAATACGATATGAGGTGATTATTTAAATGAGCTCGGGTCAATCAGAAGCCCCTATTACAAGTGACAGGAGAGGGAGTGTGCAGTGCCAAATTAGACTGTAGTATACTTGAGCAGACCATTTGTTTACGCCTTGGCACTGCCAGTCGGCAGTGAGCCTGGGTGGTTGGACTGTCGGGTTTTCCGAATTGCGTGCGTGAGGCCACTTTAAAAGGGGACATTGTCCCTCGTCAGCTGAGGCTGAAGACAGTAATTTGGAAATTAAATATTTTCTGTTCACTGGAATGGAGGTGGCATGAGGATACTGGGACTGTTTTGTGCAGTTGAACCCACAGAACTCCTTGACTGCATATTTACATTTAGTCATTTAGCAGAAGCTCTTATCCAGAGCGACTTACAGTAAGTACAGGGACATTCTCCCCAAGGCAAGAAGGGTGAAGTGCCTTGCCCAAGGACACAACGTAATTTTTCACTGGCCAGGAATCGAACCGGTAACCTTCTGATTACTAGCCCGAATCCCTAACCGCTCAGCCACCTGACTCTTAAGCCATCTTCAGCCATCTTCCCCTAATTTGAGTAATCACCCTTCTCCTCCGGTTCCAGGAGAAAAACACAAATCCCCCTCTGACATGTATACAAAGCTGAATTCTCTTGGGATAACTGGGGAACAATCTCTTCTCCTCTGGCTGAGGGGCTAACTAGACACCACACAGGGCTAAGGAGGGTAATTCGACACCAACCTCGCCTCAGGTGAAGCCAGACCTGACTCCACTGGGCCTGTAACCAGATCAGGGTTGGGGCTACAGACGGAAGCCAATTGCATACAGACCAACACTCACACCCAGCCCCTCCCTGACCCTTAGCTCCTGCAGATCCTTTGAACGATGATTTGGTTTTCTAAAGAAATGACACACCTAAAGGAAGTGGACATTCTAGTGGTTTGCTTCAGGTTTTAGAGGATATAGAAAGATACTGTGACTACTATCTCTGCGCACACACACACGCACACACACACACACACACACACATATACACACACACACGCACACACACACACACACACACATACACACACACACACACACACACACACACACATACACACACACACACACACACACACACACGCACACACACACACACACACACGCACACACATATACACACACACACACACACACACACACATGCCTAACTTCCCTTCTGACTGAGCAGGGCTTCTGCAGTTCAAGGAGTCAAGTCATCAAGTAGGGGCTGTCAAGAGTTTCTCTCTCTCGCGCTAATGCAGCCGAATGCACAATTAAACAGGGCCCCGGACTTGGAGTTGAGCCCCTCTGAAGGGGCCAACAAAAAGAGGAGAGGCTTTGTTTACAGGGACAGGACAGGAAGGCCAAACACACTAGCTACAGTGTACAGAGGCTGGAGAGGAGGAGCGCAGCAGCAAACATATATATCACAGGAGTCCCTCTGGAGGGAGGGGGGAGAGAGAGAGAGACGAGAGAGAGAGACGAGATATGATGAGAGAGAGGAGATATGATGAGAGAGAGAGAGAGGAGATATGATGAGAGAGAGAGAGGAGATATGATGAGAGAGAGAGAAGGGATATGATGAGTGAGAGAGAGGAGATATGATGAGAGAGAGAGAAGGGATATGATGAGTGAGAGAGAGGAGCCTGGGAGCAGAGATGCTGCAGATCCTTCTCTTCCCGCTCTTAAAAGCACGGGAACTGTTGTGAAGATATGTTCAGAAATGGCCAGACTAAAAACCTGAATGAAATTTGCATTCCAAGTAAATGTAAAGTTTATCTTCTTTGACATGCGATTGTGTGGTAACAATGTGTCATTTAACCTATTCACAACTCAGCACAAGGATTTATGAGGGTTAAACAGGATTGTTTAACCCTTCAGCATCACAAATAAAAACATTCACAGGAAGACTACACACACCTTCACAAACGAACAGGCTCAGTGTCTGTCATACAAGTCTACTCTCAACAATAACAAAGATCTCTGAGCTTCCTGTCAAAGTGTTGCTCCTTTTGTTTGGTCACAAGAAGCCTCAAGTCACATCTGGAACTTTTGCTGTCAACTTTGAGACCGTGAGAGCAAGACAACAACAGCTCAACATAGTTTGACAGGAGTCTCAAACACTAGTCACCGAAGACGACATAACTAAACTGTCTAATCCTCACAAACGCCCTTCTTCTGCATGAATGGGTAGAGTGTGAGTACATTGGATTACGGACTAGCTCTTACGTAACAGGTAGAGAAAGAGAGAGAGACAGAGAAGATGGGGAGAGTGACACAAAGACAGAGAGAGAGAGGGAGAGGGACAGAGAGAGAGGGAGAGGGACAGAGAGAGGCAAAGAGAGAAAGTGTTACAGAAAAATAGTGAGAGAAGAGAGAGAGAGAGGAGATATGATGAGAGAGAGAGAAGGGATACGATGAGAGAGAGAGAGGAGATATGATGAGAGAGAGAGAGGAGATATGATGAGAGAGAGAAAGAAATGAGTGAGAGATGGAGGAGGAGATGAGAGAGAGAGAGAGTGAGGAAGACATGAGATGAGTGAGAGGGTGAGTCAGATGGCTGAGCGGTGAGGGAGTCGGGCTAGTAATCTGAAGGTTGCCAGTTAGATTCCCAGCAGTGCCAAATGACGTTGTGTCCTTGGGCAAGGCACTTCACCCTACTTGCTTCGGGGGGAATGTCTGCTAAATGACTAAATGTAAATGTGAGAGATGGAGGAGGAGATGAGAGAGAGAGAGAGAGAGAGAGAGAGAGAGAGAGAGAGAGAGAGAGAGAGAGCACGGGAATTCCTCTTCTCTAACAGCCTTTTCAGGGCTGGAGCTGAAGCACTGCATGCTGGGTAACAGTGTTCCACTGTGAGTGAAGGACAATCATTGATTTGGATCAATGATTTATAGTTCATGGAATTGACCGGTGTGATTGTGAGTGGGTATTGCAGTACAAGGCCTTCCAGGTTTTTCTTCAGAGGCTTGGCGAGTTCCTGCTATGTTTATGTTGTCACGTACAAAGTCATAGATTCATTACTATCCGAATCAATGTGTGTGATATGTGTTAGTTTTATTCAAGTGCCCCACTGACTTGGTCATTAGTGTGATGAAGTTACTTAGTTTTGTTGTAAATCACATGGTAATCTATGAGATTGTTAGGAAGGGAACCATGGTGACAGCTTGCTCTAGTTTTGAACTGTATTATTACATTTCCCTCAATTCCGGTAAGTACCACTTGCATTGATTACTGTTTGATGTGCAAATGCAAGATGAAAAGTTTGTGTGTTCCTGTAGGTGTGTTTTTAGTATGCATCTGTGTGTGTGTGTCTGTCTGTGTGAGCGTGTGTGTGTGTGTGTGTGTGCGCGTGCATAGGTGGGAAGCCACTGAAGGGCACAGTGCTCACTAATTTAAAAGGCAATCCTTGAACAAAAGACACAAATTATTTGCCGCCAAAAGTACCCAATTAATCACTGCGTGTCACGGGGAGGAAGCAAAGGAAGAGTTTACTCTGGGGGCCAGTTCCTGGTATCCAGATTAAGCCTAATCCAATTCTAAGAAGCATCTTCACTAAAGACCTCCCATTGAAAGTCAGGTCTTCCTCTGAGGCTTTGTCGCCAACCGGAAAACTGCTCCTGTCAGTCTAAAGGCGGAGAATGCTGGCCTTCAGAAGCCACCCTGTATCTCTCTCTCTCTCGTCCCTTCTCTCTCTCTCTTTCCCCTTCTCTCTCTCTCTTTCCCTCTTCTCTCCCTCTCTCACTTTCACCCCTTATTTCCCTGTCTCTCTCTTCCCCCCCTTCTCTCCCTCACTCCCCTTATTTCCCTCTGTCTCTCTCTTCCCCCCCTTCTCTCTATCTTCTCGCTTTCATCCCTTCTCTGCCTCTCTTTCCTTCTCTGCCTCTCTTTCCTTCTCTGCCTCTCTTTCCTTCTCTGCCTCTCTTTCCTTCTCTGCCTCTCTTTCCTTCTCTGTCTTAGCCTCTCTGTTTCCCTCTCCCTCTCTCTCTCTCTCTCCCTCTTAACCCTTCACATTTGTCCCCATTACTCACTCGTGTCTCACCTACTGCCCATGCCCCTCCACCCCCAAATGAAGGGCTCCCCGAGTGTCTCCCGTCCGGACCCCTTCACTTGCTGTAACAGATTGCCGTGCTCCCGCACACAAAAAATAATTTGTTAACAGAAAAAGCTTAAGTTCTTTAGGCGAGGGATATGGCTGCATAGCAACTGAACATTGGAGGGGCAATGAGGCTTATGTACTGCCCATCGGGACCATTTCTCAACCCGTCTCACTCAGTCTTTTCTAAGAAGCGGGGAAACAGGCTGTTACAATCAGCTTTGTGAAAGAAAGGAGAAATGAACGGAAAGGTCTTGTGGTGGAGGGGTGGAGGGATGGGGTGGTAGGTGGGCGGGTGGTGGACTACAGTTTGGGGGCTGAAAAGGAGAATATGTCGGTTCTCGTCAAGGTTTGATGTTTTGGGAAATTTGAGAATGTGTTTTTTGTGTTTTTTGTTGAGGATAAGTGCTCTGTGAGATGAAATGTACTGGATCAACCTGAGCGAATATGCTTCAAATAAACATCTCAAACACTCGTGAGTCCAAACAAGCTAACCTCAATAGAATGCAGCACTGAACTGGTTTGTCTGCACATATTTGTAATGCATTTGAATATCAGAATTTTTTTTCAAGGTGTGGGAGTTAGTGGGGGAAGGGGAGGGCCGGGCGGAGATTGAAACCTGGGACTTCTTGACCTGGAGGAAAATGTTGTACCACTTCGGTACACCTGTTCCACTCATCTTAAAATAAACAACAATATAATTGTGGATAAATCTGGATACTAAAATGGAATGAATAAATTAGAGACCCGTACATTTAAATATATGTTGTTTTTTTTGTTTTTTACAAAAAACGTTGACATTCAGTTGGAAGGAAAAGCGGGTGAAAGTTGAAAACTAACCTCTAGCGCCCTCTTGGGGTGACGTGTGTAGTTGACAATGAGTGGCTGGAAACTACTCTGAACACTGTAATGCAAAGGTTGAACAGAGGGGGGCGAAAGAGAGCCGTTGTTTGCAATCTTTCCAAACGCCCACAATCCTGTACCGTCTTCAAAAGGACTGTTATTGAAGCCTTCCATGTGTTCTATAGACACCAATAATTATGAGAATATTTTTTTTTTATGCTTTGAAACAACAACAAAAAGTATTTTTGAAAGGCATTTATTGTACCTTCAACCAGGTCCGTACAGGCCGTTGGGAGAGTCGGGAAATTTCCCAAACAGTCGGTGAAAAACCGGCCTGATATAATGTGTATCCCCTCTGTAACTTTTGCTAGAAAAGAGCAGACATCTCCATATTATCTCAGGTTGTTCATTGTGACCAAAATAACACAGAAAATAACACACATGATGGCAGGCAGCCGCTTTGCATGTTAGGGGAGGGGGTGCACATTATATCAGGTGAAAAAACGGCCTGATATAATGTGTATCCCCCCTGAATTTCAGAACCTTGAATTTCTGGATCCGATTTATTGTCGAACATTTAAATAAATTCAAATCGAGCTGAACCACCCTGCGTAACCTGACTCAGATATCATTCAGTGGCAACTGAGAAGAAGCCACTCAGAGGAATGGAAGGTGACCATAGCCACATCTTCAGCCAGACCTACCCTCATCCTCAATCTCATCGTAAAGAATTCATGACATGACCTTGTTTGACGTGTGACACTTGACCACAAATAAATATTAGACAAACCAAAAATATGTATAGGATAGAATTAGGTTGAGTTAGAATAAAATCCTGTCAAATCGAACCAAGTCCTGTTGGTAATGATGTTGTCACTGTTTTATATAATTTGTTGTGTGTCTTGACCAGGGCAGTGATTACACATAATCCACATGTGTAGGGCCATTCTGTCTGGTTATTAACCAGACACATGAAAGTCCTGACCCAGTTTCCAAGCCGTGGCAGCATGAAAATAATCTAACTGGCAAATAATTTTTGTTTCATAAAGTACGAAATGCACTGTTTATTTCTCCGAGTCCTCTGTGGTAGAGCCTTGATTTGTGGGCAATCCGTAAGCCTCTTGTGACATTAATAACCACCTCCTCCAGAAACAGGAAATCATCCTGGTTTCAGTTGGTCAAACAAAGACCCAAAATAGCCTGTATATTCCTACATTCAGAGCTGAGCAGACCTGCGTAGGAGAAACCCACATGTTGAACCACCAGTCCAGACAGGAGAGCATTAGAGTCAAATCTAATTGTATTTGCAAAGATTTTCTTCAAGCAATGTCACAGAGGGAATCACACATGCCAATAGAACTGCACTTAAACCATCTCTAGGAAGATAAGAAAAAAAACTCCCAGAAAAACAAAGAGAAAATGGAAGAAAACCTTGTTAGGAGCGATTCAGTGAGGGATCCCCTCATCCAGAGACGGTCGATGATGCAGACAGGGTCAGACCATAACCTGAATACAATCATGCAGTAAGAAGATTAGAGACGAAAGTAAAAACATGCAAGTGAATAGGAGGGCAAAGACAAACACATTCTAGAAAACACCAGTCCTGCTGGAATTGAAACCACTTAACCAGGTGTAAATCTTGAGAGATGGCACATTTACATTCATGCATTTAGCAGACACTTTTATCCAAAGCGACTATCCAAGAGAGAGTTTTACAAAAGTGCATAGGTCACTGATCATAACACTCCCATGATCTAGCTCCAATCACACCTAGCAATCAAAACAACCTCTACAGAAACCTTGAAGAGGGATAACACAGAACCTCTTGAGTTTAGCTTGGCGTTTCCAAGCAACAGAAGACACAAAGACACTCCTACCTGGACAGTTATTGTGGCACGGTTCCAGTTTGTTTGTGTAAACACACGCCCATGTATGACAATTAATCCTTTGAATCCGTGACCATGAACGACGATACATCTACTGCAGCTGCTTCTGAAAGAAAGGGAGAAAGATGAGAATAAAAAAAGCTCAAAGCTTTAACAGTTCGGTGTGAGTAAGGTCCACAGTAAGTTTGTCAGTGTGCTTTTGATAACGGCTATATTGGAGAACTCCTCGTGCACAATGGTCTTATCGGACATTCCTGACAGAATTGGGTTGCTTTGCAAACATCTCTTCTGACTAACGAGAATGGGATGTCAGGGCACACTCAGTTTGTGCGTCTGTTGGCACATCAGGGTGTGTTTCTGGATAAGATTACCCCAGCATTTATTAATAAATATGGTTTTTTTAGAGTTAATAGTTAATTTTGACTTTGACCATGCATTGAAACATGTTTGTAAGCATGAGTACACATACATTTTATAGAAAATATAATCACTTCTCACATAAGTGTGTGTGTGTATATATATAGCTTCTTTGTTTTGTTTTTGTATCCACTGGTCGTCTCTCCAGTCAGTTCCATACTACACTGTGTAACAAACAATGGCCGGGTTTCCCAGATTCGTTAAGAAGCTCTTCACGTCAAGAGCTTCTTATGAGCGTTCTAAGAACGAATCTGGGAAACCCGGCCAATGTCAGGAGCTATTTTTATGTGAACTTAGAGAGGGTAGGTGTGCTTGCGGCCGCTCAGTAAGTGTAGAATGAAACAGGGTTCTCTTATTTTCCTTATAGCAAGAAGGCTAATGATGACGTGGAAGCCTCACAGAGCATAGTTGAAACAGTTGCATCAAAGCTAAGAAAAAAGGCCAATCCTGTGTAAAAATGGTCCTAAACTATATTATGACTTAATATTCCACTTCTACTTTCATTTTTAAGCCTTTACTCATATTGCATTTCATTAATAGGCTAATTAAACCTCTTTGAAACCAGCCGTTTAAAACAACTTGGTCACTGGCAGAATTTTAGCTGGGATTGTGATTTAAACAGTAGCCGTCTGCTAACTGAAAATATGTTCTAAAAAACGTTAACAAGCTTCAAATGTATTTTCGGAAAACGATTTTCTAGTTTCTAATTGAACTGTTTTCTAGCAAGTAATTACTTTGTTTATACATGACAACCTTAGAATCATTTTGCCTAACACCTAATACTGTCATGTGTAAGCTATTTGCATAACATCCAATGATAATGGTTTAACATTTAGTAGCCTATATAGGCTATGTTTTAATATGTAAATTATATAAATCATTCGTCATTCTAAAGAAACATATTGTGTTAGAAGAATCCTTCCTCGCTCACTTCCGCTACCGATCCCAAAAGGAGTTTTGAGCCCCACCTATCTTTATCAACGTTACACTGCATCGGTCACCGTCATATTCTCGGGGCGGGGTTACCGGTTACTCCGTGGAAAAGTGCAGTTCGATGTGTTGCTGTCACACTAGACGAGTTGAGCGCCACGGGTAGTGACTGAGTTGATATTACCAGGGAAAAACACACCTGTTGCACAACAGGCTATTCGCCAGCATTCGTTTGCCTGAGTTTCTTCCAAGCTTGAGCTGTGTTTGAAACTTCAGAATGACGGACGCTATTTTACCGAATCAAATCAATGCCCGAAACGGCGAGAATGGCTATTTTAAAAAGGTGAGTGAAAGATGAACTTTGTTAAACGCAATGCCCAGCTAGATGCGAGAGATATCTAACATCGTTCTTTCTGTTGTTAGACTATTGTAACCGATTCCTAGATTGTTCTTAACTAAAACCGCAGGTGATATTGATTTCATGACAATTATTTCAACTCAGTGGTTTGTTGCCATAACGGCAGTCTTATTTTAACACGAGCATTATTTTTTTCGTGTCAGTAAAACAATGTTAGATATTCGCATGATTTATTTCAATTCCATGATAAACACTACTAAATTGTCACCGGATCTTAAGTAAAACAGACTAATCGTTTGAATTCGTTTAAACAGTAAAGACTAATTAATCGAAAACATTGCTTTCTATTGATTCGTGTGTGTCACTGACAAGTGAAACCACGGACGGCTATTTTTAAAACACCTGTCAGTTTCAGGTGTTGGTTATCGTAGGGATAGCGTGATAGCCTCCACTTGTCCAGCCAGCTTTGCATTGGGTATTTGTGGAATGCTAGAAGGCTATGCTTTGAGGTGTGTCCACACGGGGCATTTGCTATTAACACAGGGCTGGGTAGTATGGACTGGAGGTGGGTTGCTGACAGTGAGTTCTGGATGGTAAAATCCACACATGCGCATTAGTTAGTTGGATAAATAGAATTCCTTTACAATTAGTCTCAGTTTCTGAAAGATATGGCTAGTCTTGTTGCTTTATAGACTGCAACATGTGTTGCCATGGTATTGGCCCTTTGAAAGTAAGTAAGACAGTCCTTTCTCTCAGAAGGGAGACTGGCAAACATTCATCATGTACATTAGTTTATTTTCTTAGTAACTTTAGTTTTGTATACACAGCCTACTTAACCAAACATTCGAATTTAAATTTAAATTGATTGTACAAGCAACTCTCTCTGGGAATCAAACTTGACTGCTGTTCCATGAACATCCAGCGAGTGTGTGTGCCACTTTTCTCAGGAGCTGGACTTGCACTGACACACATTTGTTCGGGCACCCGAGTGTTTTCATAGTCAACCATGTTTAGATGGGGTCCTGAAAAGGACCATTGTTTGGGTCAAGCCCCACAATTCTTCATGTGAACTGTGTCTGGCTTCGGTCTTTGTAAGGCACTTCCTGTGTGTATATAAAAAAAGTCAACGGGTGCCAGTTATGTGTCTGTTGATGACAGTCTGACCATTACACCTTTCTCTCTGTCTCTCTGTGTCTCTCTCTTTCTCATGCTCCTTGTTATCTTGTCTCTGTTAGTCTGAAAACGTTCACTTGTATTTATCTTTATCTGCACATTATTGTAAAATTCTAAACCAACAGAAATCATCTCAGGGCCCCAACCCTTTCTTTAGCATGACTGGCATAATTTCAAAGAACCACTAGGTCAATATGACTTACATTAGTGCTCACAATTTTCCCAAAGTAAAGAGATTTTGTGATTTGGAAACTGTGTTTGGTTAGCTTTGGTGGAATCTTAGCCAAAGTGAAGCCCTCCCTTTCTCTTTTCCCTGTGCTGGTGAAAATGAGCTCACTGATTTACAAGCCTGCTCCCTGCGAGCGAGACGCACTCCTGGCTTACAGATGATCCCTCGAGATGTAGCGGTTTTGATGAAGCTTTCCCAAGCTTCGTCCGTTTTCCTGAATCATTTTTATTTGGTAGCCAATTGGCCGCGAGATGTAGTATAGCCGCGAGATGGAAATAAGAGGCAGAATCTGCATGTTTCTCTTTGCTTCTCAACCAGACTGACTCCAGCTTTTTTATCCCATTGACGTAGCATCTGCCCAGTGGTTGTCACAGACCCAAGCCACAGGGACAAATTGACAACATGTGTCCTGGCTTGCGACCGAGCTTGCTTCTGATATCTGTTTGTAGTCGGAAATACTGTAAAACAACCCCCTGATGGGTTTATATTGCAAAGGTAAAAAAACGTTTTAAAAGTTTTTTTTAAAATATTTTTTTATATCCAAGAATGGATTGTTTCATCTTTATGAGATTGTTATGGAAACAGGGAATTTAGACAGTGCAAACATGCCCATGGGTGAAGGGGGAGGAGGGGGGGGAGTGTCGCTGGCTTCTTGCCACCTAATCAGCCCTTTTGCAACTTCCTGGCATATCCCACGAACCACCTCTCCATGCATGTTCTTTATGAACAGATACAGTTACGCAACAAGTTCACCAACCCATTTAGCTGAAAAGAAAACAGAGAGGTAACGAGCTGTGCTGTGACTTGCAGTATTTGGAACTAATCACTTGATCAAGCTGCAAGGCTCTTTGTGTCCTGTCGAGGGGTTTGCCAATTACGCTCCCGGTCTTCATCGGGGGTACGGAGAAGGGTTATGCTGCTTCTGTTGTCTTGTCTGTGTGCGGTTTGAGGCACAAAGGGGTGCAGGCAGTTTGTTGAGGGTTTCTGAAGACCCTTTTCTGGCACTTTGACCGGGAGCAACAGGGAAACGTGTGACTTGTCCTTTCTGTGGCTAATGCTAGGTTAAGTCATCACCTTGATGGTCGCGGCAAGGTTTAGGTTAGCTGTAGAGCTTTGCTGGGAAATCATTTGTGATGGCTGTGGATTCTAAGTGACATGGTGCACACACACACACACACACACACACACACACACACACACTGGCTCTTTTGGTTGGCACCAGATAGGATTCACAACTTCCCTGTAGGGAATGAAGCACAAAGTGACCAGTGTCATCGCTGATCACTGCATGTCACACAGTGTACTCAAAAGAGGCATGAGTCAAGACAATCAAGTCCACACTGTCACTGTTTTGGTATTTTATATTGCTGCTGAAACGTTCTCGTCGGGTAATATCATCGTTATCACGATGATGACATCGTTCTCACAAACAGCACCTGAGTGGCACCTCACACACCCTCTGTGATGTAAGTAGTCTATTTACATAGTTGGCCACACCCTCTAAAAGCATGTGTTAGTACTCAGTCATCGTCTTTGTTATCTGGATAATGGTGTCTCCTTTTTCATCAGTTTCACCCTGCCAAGGCACACCCCTGTATGTCTTGGTAACTGGGTGATTAACCCCTTTGTCTTGGTAACTGGGTGATTAACAACGCTGTTATGTTTGATTGTTAAATCATTATGCGTGTTGAGATGTTTGTCTTCGGGAATTGGTTTGGTTGAAATTATAAACATGTTGAGTTGATGAAAAGACAATCTGTGGGAAAGATCCTGCAAAATAATAAGAAAAACAAGCTGATGACCCATTTTAAGATCTATTTTCAAGTCACTGATACGGTGTGTTAAATGATGTACCCAACTGACAATTTCCCATGACCTCACCACCCAAATATGCTTACAATGGTTGGGATAGACCACAGGTGGTGTAACGAAAGCAATCCATGACAGATTACAAGTATGGCTTGCTGGTTATGATCATGTCCCCCCCCCCCCTTAGTGGACGTTGTGTACATGACACACCTATGCTTGAGTTCTCAGCCCTGTGTGAGTCAGACGTCCAGAAATGACGTCTTTGAATGTTGCTATATCTCTCTCTCTCTGTTTGTTGACATAAACTGGGCAGCGTTGCTCTGATAGTTCAGGAACAGTCCGAAGAGGGTGCGGGAGGTAGGTGGGGGGGGGAGGAGGGGAGGGAGAGATGTGGAACAGTTTGCCTTGTTCTTAATGACAAAGTGATACCCAACATGTTCTGAATGACTACTAGCAAATCTGTAAATCATCAGCGTCAGCTCTGAATGAGGTGAGGAGTCGGCACACTGAGTAACACATCACTGCTGACCCCGGGAAAGAACACTAACAGATTAGCTAACAATTTACAGAACATGTCCACACTGTCGTAAAAAAACAACTATATGGAGTGCTTGTCAATGCCAGATTAGTACCCCACTACCCCTACTGAAGCTCATGTGCCCCCCCCCCCCACCCAATTATGACTAACTTTTGAAAAATTCAGATTGGATAATCATCTAGATTGAGGGCCAAGCAAGCCCCCCCCAAAAAAATAAAAATAAAAATAAAAAATAATTACAATTCTCCCATCCTGGGCACGTGCCCAGATTGCTCATATGGTAGATCGGGCCTTGGTCCTTATGCATCTGTTCAGGTTGTGATGTTTTGCTCTGTGATCTCTCCGTAGGGCTGCAACCCCTTCGCCCAGACAGGACGCAGTAAGCTGCAGAACCAACGGGCGGGTCTTAACCAGCAGATCATCAAGCAGATGAGGATGAGAGCCGGGGCAGAGAACCTTCTGAGGTATGTCTCTCACTCTCACTCTTTTTCTCTCACTCTCACTCTTTTTCTGTCACACTTCCTCTCTCTCTTTGCCTCTCTCTCTGTCCCTCTTCCTCTCTCTCTCTCTCTCTCTCTCTCTTTGCCTCTCTCTCTGTCCCTCTCCCTCTCTCTCTCTGTCTTTGTGTCACTCTCCCCGTCTTCTCTGTCTCTCTCTCTTTCTCTACCTGTTACGTAAGAGCTAGTCCATAATCCAATGTACTCACACTCTACCCATTCATGCAGAAGAAAGGCGTTTGTGAGGATTAGACAGTTTAGTTATGTCGTCTTCGGTGACTAGTGTTTGAGACTCCTGTCAAACTATGTTGAGCTGTTGTTGTCTTGCTCTCACGGTCTCAAAGTTGACAGCAAAAGTTCCAGATGTGACTTGAGGCTTCTTGTGACCAAACAAAAGGAGCAACACTTTGACAGGAAGCTCAGAGATCTTTGTTATTGTTGAGAGTAGACTTGTATGACAGACACTGAGCCTGTTCGTTTGTGAAGGTGTGTGTAGTCTTCCTGTGAATGTTTTTTTAATTTGTGATGCTGAAGGGTTAAACAATCCTGTTTAACCCTCATAAATCCTTGTGCTGAGTTGTGAATAGGTTAAATGACACATTGTTACCACACAATCGCGTGTCAAAGAAGATAAACTTGACATTTACTTGAAATGCAAATTTCATTCAGGTTTTTAGTCTGGCCATTTCTGAACATATCTTCACAACAGTTCCCGTGTTTTTAAGAGCGGGAAGAGAAGGAACTGCAGCATCTCTGCTCCCAGGCTGCTTCAACAACCTGACATGTCAGAAAAGAGATTACAGCCACAAGGCTGACAATAACGTTGTGGTGAAGAGACATCTTTTTTTGTTCCTCCCTCCTGTGTGCATCTGCGCCTCTAAATCCAGGCACAATAAACACAGGGGAACCGTACCCACCTGCCTTATCAGTCTCTCCGGTGATCAACTGTTTAGAGTGTCGTTAGTTGCCATGGCACCCGGGCGGGCATGAGCTCTGTGTGTGACGGCTCTGTTGACGTCAAGGCTGCAGCAGCTCCAGTGGTCTGTGGGGAAGTGCGACACAGCGGGCGGTGGTTTTTACAGGGCGGATTGCCCAGTCGCCCCTTTCCCCTCCTGCTTAGTACACATTTGCTCGCTCTCGTTCTCCTCCAATTGTGGTTCCTTGGTTTGGCTTCGCTCTCAGAGAGCTGGGAGGAACCCATGTGAACAGGCAGGGGTGTGCATGCATGCAGGTCATTATGGCCGGGGCTGGGGCTGGGCCGGGGCCGGGGCCGGGGCCTGGGGCCGAGGCCAGGATGAGGTTGGGTTTTGGAATATGGGGATGTTTGGCTAGCCAGCAGTGTCTAGCCAAAGCTAAGAATCTTAAGACCGAAAGCAACGCTAACATCAGATAGTCATAAGAGCTGTCTGTATTAAAGGCCCCCTCTGTAGTCCGGCTGGCCTCAGGGCTGAGCTACCTTAGTAAAACAGTGAGGGGAAATTGTTAGAGTTTGAGCCCCAGGATACTACATGAACCTCTTGGCCTTTACCAGTCTCTAAGACTCCCTTCATAAGCCAAGATTTGATTTAGCTGTGTCGTCTGAAGGTTTTCTTTTTCCCCCCCCTCTGTTTAAAGCAGGCTTCAAAGGAGACCCTACCCCGAATTACATTCAATCGCCTGTTTGACAGGAACACTCAAGCTACTGTATAGTGGCCCATTGTAATTCTGAACTCACTATTCTCTTTTTATTAATGGCTCATTTAGAGGAATTTGGATTTTCGCTCCTTTGCTCTGACCGAAACCCAGACAAATTATGGATCAAGTGGAGAAGGAGAGTGGGGAAACCAGGTCCTAATCCTACTAGACTTAGTCTGTCAGTAAAAAGGGCCAGACTCCGTCCGCAGACTTGTCTAGACTCCCAGACATGTCTCGCGTGTCGACCTTTTATCTTAATAAGCATCCAGCATCTCCAAACATTTCCTGGAACCAACTGTTTGTGACTTTTGTTGACCTTTTTACTTGTCATTTGCGTGAACTGAGATAAGAATTTGTATTTAGCAACGAGAGGGGAATCCAGTCCTCTTCACGCCATGGATATCCTTGAAGGTGACAAGTTCATTTGTGTCCACCTTCTGCTATATTCAAATCAGTTTAGCTGACAGACTAGCTCTTTATACATCACTATGGAGATAGGAAGAAGAGGCTAACCAAACCGGCTTAGCCAGTGGTTGACAGATTTGCCCACAATATTTCACAATGTGGACAGGTAAATGTTTAGTGTGAGACACAGGAGGAGTGCATGTTTAGTGTGAGACACAGGAAGAGTGCATGTTTAGTGTGAGACACAGGAAGAGTGCATGTTTAGTGTGAGACACAGGAAGAGTGCATGTTTAGTGTGAGACACAGGAAGAGTGCATGTTTAGTGTGGTGTGAGACACAGGAAGAGTGCATGTTTAGTGTGAGACACAGGAAGAGTGCATGTTTAGTGTGAGACACAGGAAGAGTGCATGTTTAGTGTGAGACACAGGAGGAGTGCATGTTTAGTGTGAGACACAGGAAGAGTGCATGTTTAGTGTGAGACACAGGAGGAGTGCATGTTTAGTGTGAGACACAGGAGGAGTGCAAAGTGGGTCCAGCTCGGCACACTCCTCTGGGCGCATACCTTGGCCCGAGGGTTAGGAGGGATGGAAAGTTAAACTTATTACTGATTGCGACACACACAAACAAGCACGCACACACACACTCGCACACACACGTTAAGTCAATAGCCTAGGAGGCCAAAACAGGTCACATCCATATCTTTCTCATTTCCGCTGCACATGCACTGAATTTTCTAAATTTCTTTTTATATTTCATAAACAAAAGAAAACATTTTAATCCGGTACATAATTCATCTCTGGAGATTCATGGTCTGTGTGTCGCGGTTTTGAGTTTACAACATGATCAAAAAACTAGTCAGAAGTATATCTTTACATCTGTACCACCTCTCATTTCCTTAGTCCCATGTTGGGCCCTGGTCTATCTCTGTGTGTGTTTACCTTTGTGTGGGGTAAGTGAAGAATCCCTAGTCTTTGCTGGAGAGCAGTGGAAAAGCTTTCTCCTCTATCTGACTTTGATTAGACCTATCAGAGGCCTGAGGCCTTGGTCAGCTGTCAGGCTTCAAAGACTTGAGCATTCCTCGCAGTATTTCACTGTCCCAGCCCAACGCTCTGCTGGTCTGGGATGGTGGTTTGTATGGTGTGGTGGTTTGGTGTGTATGTGCGTGTATGTGCGTTTACCTGTGTGTGTTTCTGCCAACACATCTGCAGCACAGGGCAGAAACGGTGTGTTTTTGAGTTTCAGGTATTTTGTATTCCTTACAAAGTTTATTTCGTTTTCTAAATGGATATATAACAAAAAGTTAAAAAGACAAACTAGCTCCATTTACCTGGGACCCAGCCTTGGGATTTTTGTGTTGCGGGTCTCTGAGTATCTTCAGTACGGCGAATAATCTTGTGTTTTACCTTGGTGCACCAGTGGAATGTTCATGAAAGCATATCAAAGGCAGAGAAGCAGGTGAACTACAAAGAGGACCTGTGTGACCAACAGTGCAGCAGATTCTTTAAGTTCCCGCCCACTTTTATAAGCTGCTGTTGATTTGGCTCAGCTTGCTTTTTTTAAAAACATTTTTATTTTTTAACTTTGCTTCACTCTATTTCTTTGTTTTTCTCTTTCCCCCTCTCACTCTCGCTCGCTCTCTGGCTCTTGCTCTCGCTCTCTCTCTCTCTCTCTCTCTCTCTGGCTCTCTCTCTCTCTCTCTCTCTTCCCCCCACCCCCCTTCCCTCTCGATATGAGTCAGGTGCTTTGAATGGCTCCTCATTCCTCAGCCCCAGTCTTGTTTTAGTCAGAAGTGACTCAAGACATCCAGATCAGACCGGTCTGTTCAAGCTAACCTCACTGACAATTATCCACTGGCTACAAAAAACAAACAAACAAAGATTTCCTTGATTGCAAAACAGAAAAATAAATGCAGATTCGAAGGAAACAGTGGTTTGATAAAGTATTACTAGATAAAAAGTGTGGATATTTAGTCATTTTTATAGACATATATATACATGTTTTTCAGTATTTCTTGAGGCGGTTCATTCCTGTCCCTCTTGGCCTGTTTGTGTGTGACAGTGGCAGACAGCGAGCCTAAGTCTTTCTCTGGCATGCCCTCGTCATCAACCGTTCCCATGAAGGATACTTGACGACCACCTCTGAAAAGAAAATGGTTTAAAAAAGCAATAACCCAAGCGAATGGGGAGGCCGTGCAGTTTGAGAGAGAGGGAGACAGAGAGGGAGACAGAGAGGGAGACACAGAGGGAGACACAGAGGGAGACACAGAGGGAGACACAGAGGGAGACACAGAGGGAGACACAGAGGGAGACACAGAGAGGGAGAGACAGAGAGGGAGAGACAGAGAGGGAGAGACAGAGGGAGAGACAGAGGGAGAGACAGAGGGAGAGAGACAGAGGGAGAGACAGAGAAAGGAAGGGAGAAGGAGGCAGAAGGAGGCAGAAGGAGGCAGAAGGAGGCAGAAGGAGGCAGAAGGAGGGAGGGAGAGACGATTCTTTGTCGCTCGTCACTGAAGGGAAGCACGTAGTCTAGGTGATTTACTGACCCTAAACAGCTTTTGTACTCACCGTTCTGCTCCGGTGACAAACGTTCTCTGGCCTCCCCGATGACCAATTACCGAGACGGAGGGACGGGTACAGGGAGGCCTCTGAGAGGAAGGCAGGCGCACGGCCTTCTGGGCCGCGGCCCCGGAGCAGCGAGGGGCGGCTCTGAGTGGGTATCTGTCTCCCTGTCTGATCTGGACCTTTGAGCCAGCGTGGGGATCCATCAAGTGAGGGTAACGTCTGGGTCGTCTGATTACTGGAGAGCAAGCTGTCAGGGTGTGTGTGTACACTTTACTGTTGTACCTTCTCTCTCTCTCTCTCTCTCTCTCTCTCTCTCTCTCTCTGTGTCTCTGTCTCTCTCTCTCTCTCCTACTTTGTATTATTTCTTTCTCTCTCTCGCTCTATTTCCTCTCTCATTCTGTATTGGACCCCCTGTGCTTGAGAGGCCACCCAGTGTGTTTGAGTTCAGATCAGGTCGTCCATCTTTGTTCCTGGTGGTCAGACCAGCTGGTCCTGTCCTGTCCAGGAGCGTTCAAAGTGTCCATCACTATTATGAACTCATTACGGGCTCTGCAAATATTGACCGGAGGGATTTAACGAGTCAGCCAGATGATGATGACCCTTCCCTCCCTCCCACACACACACACACACACACACACACACACTTTCTCCTGCTCTTTGACCTCTTATCTCTTCACTTACCAACATGCACTTTACTGACCACTGACCAGTCAAGGGCCTGTAGACTGAGACAGAAATCGTTCAGCTTTGCCTTGATGTCCCACTCACTCAGGAAACCATTTTAGTAATTTTCTTAAAAGATTTTGCTGACTCATTGACCTTTTTCAGTTTGTATTTTCCCTTTTATTGTTTTAATTTGTTGACACAATTTGTTGACACAATGTGATTTTTGTCAAATCTTCTGACAGAAATTCTCCCACCAGTTTTCCTCTCAATAGTTCTATCTCCTGTTCTCACGGGTCACAAACTCGATACAACAATCTACAAAATAACAACCTGCTATCACTCACAAAACCCCAGAGGCTTCCGTCTTGACATCTGCATATCGCACCTCACATCTAATAGCAGTCTTTCAGCTTGGCTGCCAAGATGGAGGGACCTGACAAGCTTTTTTGACAAACGACACAACTGGGAGGGACAGACTGATGTCTGTCACCTGCCTGACGTTGCCTCCAGGCTGATTTACACGAAAGATGCCGGGAGAGGGGGTGGGTGTAAGAGATGAAAGACCATTGGTTAGGTGTGTGAGGCTAACTACAGGCTACGGGACTGTGAAGCTTAAGGGTATTTTGTAAAGCTCTTTTTTGGAAGTCGCTTTGGATAAAAGCGTCTGCTAAATGCATAAATGTAAATGTATAAGCTGTGGGACTGTGAGGAGGTCAAATGTCATGGCTGGCCATTATAATGGAGAAGTCAATCCTTGGCAAGGGTGGACGTTCACCGCAGAACTACCGCAGTCTAATTCAGTCCCCGAGAACCACCTGTGGAAAATGTTTTTTTTTTTTCTTTTCATTTTTCACCCAGATTTACGAGCCGTTTTGTTTCTACAGCTGTGGAACATGTTGAGACATGCCTTCTTCCTTTGTTTACTTTTGGAAGCTTCTTCAGAGCACCAAACACTCGTACAGAAGACGGTGAAGTGAGTCCATTTTGGACTACAAATACCTCGACCTGAGAATTGCACAATGGTGCCTTTATCTCCTCCAACTTTCTTAGAAACACACACACACACTCGTGCTCACACACACACACACACACACACACTCGTGCTCACACACACACACACACACACACACACTCGTGCTCACACACACACACACACACTCGTGCTCACACACACACACACACTCGCGCTCACACACACACACACACACTGTGACGTATCACAAACAGGGACAATGTCATGCTAATGTCAGTCCTTATCCAAATCTCCTCTCTCAAGTCTGACTGCACTACACATCCGCAAAACAACCTCCTCATGGGGTCCTGCTGCATATTACATTTATTTATTATATGGCAACGACAGTACGAGCGTTCTGATTGGCTAATGGGTAGTCATGCCAGCCATAGATATATATAAAGACTAGATGTCTTACGGCGGAGTCTAGAAAGTCTGCACATGGTGGCCATCTTGCTACAGTCAACTCGCTCACCCATAACATTGTGTTGGTGCTACATGTATTTTTTAAATAACCATAACTTGCTCAATTTTCAACCGATTTTTTAACGGTTTGGTTTGTTATCAACGTCAGAGATGTCGTTATGCCACTGCATACTTATGAATAATTATGTTTTTTACATTTTTTATATAGAATATAAGTATGCAGTGGCATAACAACATCTCTGACGTTGATAACAAACCAAACCGGTTGAAATCGGTTGAAAATTTATCATTTTGAAAATGTTGATACGGCAAAGCCGAAGGCATGACCTCACTCTCGGTTAGTAAGTAGTTAATACAGTACATTTCAGCTCCACTGGTGGGAAAGTGATTTCCCAAACGCTACAGACAGAAACGCACGTCTGAAAAGCAGCTGCTGAAATGTGGACCGATGAGACGTCACTTTCAGTCCATGTTTCACCGCCCGCCGTGGAATCTAGCATCTTTTCATGAAATGTTCAGAATGCGAACGCTACGGACTGATGAGGGCGGGGAAGGTCAACATGAGGATGGGTGTTTCTGATGGGCTTTGGACAGGGAGTTGGGAGGTTCTAGCTACGCCTTGTTACGCCATCATCTGTATGGTCCAGGTGAAAACAGGAGCCGTGTGAGACAGGGTGGCTGTACATAGTTGGGGGAAAGGAGGGGTGTGTGTGTGTGTGTGGGGGGGGGGGGGGATGGGGGTGGGGGGGGTTCACATTATATCCTGTCAGGGAGACTTCGGCAAAGGGGGGAGTCTGTTTGCTGTGACAGCTCGGGCCTGAATGTCAAAGTTTGTTTTGCTAATGCTAATACTTACCTCTCCTCTCTCTCTCTTGTCTTCTCTCTCTTTCATCTGGGCCCTCTGCTCTTCCCTCTCTTCCTGTTTGGCTCCCGTTCTCTGCCGTTTCCAGGGCAACCTCCAACAACAAGGTGCGTGAGATGGTGGGTCTGGAGCTGAGCTACGTGAACTCCAACCTGCAGCTCCTCACGGAGGAGCTGGAGGGCCTCAACAGCTCAGTGGAGGTCTACCAGAACGTCCAGTAAGTACATCCCATCTATTTACATTTACATTTAGTCATTTAGCAGACGCTCTTATCCAGAGCGACTTCCAGTAAGTACAGGGACATTCTCCCCGAGGCAAGTAGGGTGAAGTGCCTTGCCCAAGGACACAACGTCATTTGTCACGGCTGGGAATCGAACCGGCAACTTTCTTATTAATACCCCCGACTCCCTAACCGCTCAGCCATCTGACCCCCTCGGTCTATCCTTTCCCTTAACCCCCACCCACCTCGAACGTGCTCAGAGCACTGTGGAATAACAAGGCTCGGCGCTGGAGTGGTTTAACAGTGATGCCCTTGAGGAACAACCTGAGAGTGGACAAAGTCACGTGATCTGCAGACTTGTAACCAGTAGTAATGGAGAACTCCTTCTCTGTGAGGACAAAGCACTGATTTAACCGTGCGCCATGATATATACTCGACTACAGTAAATCTGGCATGGTTTTAAAAGAAAACGCAAGCAGAGGCCGCAACACACACACACACACACACACAGCTATGGAATGCCAGACAGCGAGGGCTTCGGCATGCTGTGATTAGAGCGACACACCACAGCAACTCTTGAGGGCTCAACACAAACACAATGGACTGATGAGAGAGCAGCAGCAGAAAGGAGGAGGGGCTGGAAAGAGGAAGATAAATAGAGAATGATGAACCAACACCTCCTTAGTCTTAGAGGCTAGTTTACAGAGAACCGGACAAGCTGGTTGCGAGAGGCAAACATGCCCTACTTAGAACGCTCAGAAGATGTAAATGAGTAATAAACCCCCGCCCTCACAAATGTCCTCAAGCACGCACACACACACACACACCTGCAGGTCACACACAGGAATACATGATGTATTCCTTCTTATGGAATACAGGAAGTTGTTTTCCTTTGCAGCGAGTCCCTGATCAGATTTCAGGTTTTGCAAACTTCAGTCACGTTGAGTGGTTCCTTGCAGGCCATCGAGATAAACAGGAACATTTAGCCTACTGCATGTCTACATTCAGTTTCACAGTTCGCATTTCAAGGGGACTTGGAAGAAACTCATACTCATACTCAAACTCACAACTTCAATCATAAATTCAATTCCACACATATGAAAAGAGCAAAGCCCAATTAAAACATGTTTTTGATGGGGTAATTTTTTTTAAATTAATTAAAAAAATCTAAATGGTTTGTTTTGCATCATGGAAATGTAAGTTGTGGCCTTGCAGCACTCACCAGTTGTCCCTTTCAGGTGATCCTGCATAGCTGGAGAGCCTCTTCACCCTTCCTCTCTAAGCCAGCTATCAGTATGCAGCCACACACTTCATCACTAGACACCATGTTTACCATGGCAACTTAACACAAGAGCCTGATTAGTGGTCAGATGGTAGCCATGGCACCGTCACTGAAGAGTCTCTCTGGAGACACGCCGAGTCACGCTGTTTCTCTAAACCTCGGTAAAGTTGAAACCGTGGCTTCTTTCCTGCTGCTTATATCACGTTCGAGTCTGTCCCAGCCTAAACTCCTCCAATTCTGCCTCTGAATGCCAATTAGTTCACCGCTGAGCTTTACCTAATACTCTGTTGGCCTACTTAGATTTGCTGTCTTGCCGTTGTTCCCAACATTGTTTTTATGAGTAGGGGTAAAATCCCATATTGAAACTAAATAACCAAGCTCACATGCACAGACTTGTGTGATCTCTTCACTCACAGCACTTGGTGAATGTCCAAGTAGACCGTTTCTGAGGATTTGGCGCATTTGAAACCAATCCAATGTTTTTGTTTACGTTATTCACGATATCCTTTTCGTTGAGTAACATAACTATTTTCTGAACCACCACTACACATCAGATGAGTGCTGTGTTTTTGTTAACTCTTAGATGGGCTCTTAGACTGACCATAACACGGAGTCAGGTGGCTGAGCGGTGAGGGAGTCGGACTAGTAATCTGAAGGTCGCCAGTTCGATTCCCCGGCCGTGCCAAATGACGTTGTGTCCTTGGGCAAGGCACTTCACCCTACTTGCCTTGGGGGGAATGTCCCTGTACTTACTGTAAGTCGCTCTGGATAAGAGCGTCTGCTAAATGACTAAATGTAAATGTAACACGTTTGCTTTAGGTCTTTAGCCTAATCCTTACCTTCGGGAAACCACTCTACCAGTCTCCTTACAATTCTTCTTTCTGATCACAACTCCATCCCTATAATTTATATCACTGGTTCTTTCTTCTTTGCCGTTACCATCAGTCTCCATTTAGGGACCCTGAGACCGCTAGCATCCCCATCCAGAAACAGTGACTGCTACTGAAACTGCTGTTACCTGGCCTCCATTGTGTGCCTGTGTGGGAATACCAAAGGGCCTTGAGAGACGACAGTCCCTCGTGAGCTTGTCTATAAACAGGTGTCCAGGAAGAGCGATGTATTCATGCGAACACAGTACAAAGCATGTACTTACCCTCGCACCCTACAATGCCATGCCATAGCCTCATTCTACCTGCCTGAAACATTACCTCATCATTATGTAGTCGGCTAAAGAACTACCGAACAAAGGATCGCCTCTCCATGTCTTGGCGTTTCCCCCCCCTATTTGTTCAGTGTTCTTCTGTCTGTTTTCTGTTTTTTTTCTGGTCCTGGAACAGATCGAGCTAGTTTCATCATGAGGTAATGAGTAAGAAAAGTAGCACGGACGGTGATACTGTATACTGGGTACAGTATAGCACTATTGATAGCGTTAGCTGTTCACGCTGTCTCGAAATGAGCCTTTTCGAAAGGTATTTGACGCGATGAATCATGCTAATAATGTGGTAGTTCCGGCAAAACACTAAGCCCAACCTAAAAGTGGTAATAATTCATGAGGGTAGGATTAGAACACATCATCTCGAGCAGCACAAGAGTCTTATGGTCTAATTAAGACCAGACTCGGTAGACAAGAAGAGGCACTCAGCGATGAAGGTTAGCTAGCTAGTTCCTTAGCGGCCTTCGCCTCAAGTACTCTCCGAAAAAATGGGCTGCAATCCAGAGTAAAGAATGGAGACCCTCAGTCTGTCTAGTAATAATCGTCTTTAGTCCCTCGTTCTCCTCTTCCGCCAAAACAGGAGGAGTTCTGCTTTTCAACTGTGCTCTAGGCTTAAAGCTTCACTATGTTTATAGCATATCCGGCCGCAGCTGATGAAACAGACTTGTTAAATGACTTGTTAAATGAACTTGCCATGTCCTTTAACAGTGTGGATTGTCAACAGCTTTTACAGAAGTGGGCAGTGTAGGCTCTTGCCAGTGGTGAAGAGTCTCTGCTTTCTGTCTGAATCACCAACATGTTGCCAAAGAAGGGGAGTAGAGACATGAGATTGACCTATGGAGGCTCTTAGAATTCCTAGAAAAGGGGTCTAACCTTGAGATTTCTGAATGCTTTCAACCCCCCCCCCCCCCCGGAAAAAGTTTTTTCACCGGCATTGCTCACGCTCCCCCACTCATCATTTTTCATCGAAACAGTGGAGACCAAGATCCAACGAAGGCGGAAGGGAGGGAGAGTTTGCATAGCAGAGCGCCTAGATCAAAGGGGAGGAGGAGGAAGGACAATAAATAAATACATGACAGTAGGACAGGAGCCGGAAGTATTTGCATGAAATAAACTGACATGTATCAACTAGAACGCTTGTATTTTTTAATCCGGAATGATGTTGGACAAGTGGAAACCACGCCTAAAATATGGCAATTAGTGTGCAGACGTCCAAATGCATATAGGCACTAGTGTGTTTACAACTCTTTTACTGGGTGATGTGTTCGTTGCAAAAGGAATCCAGTTCGGTGGAATTTAGGACGAGGAAACTTAAACTAATGACTCAATAAAAAGATCTCTCTTCCTCCCTACGCAACCCGCTGCTTGACAGTCTCCATAACCACTCTGATCTGGACCATGTATTTGTCAGATGATATTTCCTCTCTCTTTTGCCGATAAGTAGCTCTCCCTGCTATCCATCTGTCAACAAGGACGAACCAGAACCAGATGCAGGCAGTAAATACAACATCGGGCTGTTTCCTTACTGACTGATTACCTCTGGGGATTGTCGCCCGCTAATGATGGTCCAAGCTGTGTTCTGCTGTCTAGCTGTGGCTAGGGCTTCGTTTGATGTTTCAGCCATGGCGCTGTTGTGGAGTAGCTAGGTGAAAATACTTGGCCGAAGTTTTTGAGTTAGCTGAGGGCTGCCCATGTTTGTCTTCAACACTCCTCTCTTCAAATCCTAAAGATAACCCTGAAACTGAAAACGGTTACCGTGTAAACTTTGCACAAGAGAGCAAACATAACGTTCTCTCCTTGCGGTTGGTTTGGGTGGATAGACCTGGGGTGCGTTTCCCGAAAGCAGTTGGTTTCGTTTTTTGCTCGATCGTTGCTACGATCCATCGTTATCGGGAAACGCAGCCCTGGATGTTTGCTTCTGGATGTGGAAAGACGTGCTTCGGCAGACTTTATATTTTCAGTTGTCAAAGGGTGTTCGGCCTCGGCTAGGACAATGCTATCGAGTACATCTCCCCCCTGACTGCTTTGCACTAGCTACACAATACATGGACCAATTCTCAATATTTGTTGTCTTCTTATCTGCTTACAGAGAGGCAGAAAATATCCCTCTCATTCCCCTGGGCCTGAAGGAAACAAAGACGTTGACTTCTCGGTCATGTTTAAGGTACGTGCTAATGTTTTGCAACCACACTTGTCTTTCTCTCCTCATATCTCCTTGACCATCTGTACCAAGTTGCCACTATCAGTTGTATGACACAACATCCAATCATTTCAAAACTAGGTCAATCTTTTTTATTCATGCAGAAAACAAAATAGCACAGTGGATAGCCAATAAAACCATTGTTCACAAATCCCTCCGTGTCACGTTTTGTATTTTTATTTATTAGTTTATTTGTCCGGGACAATGCAGCGCACATTATTACATACATATATAACAATATGTTGTAGATGTGTTGCATAAAAGGTTTCTAGCCAATAGGCTAATATGCAAACCTAGTCCCTGGTCAGGCCTTTCAAAAAAAGTTAAGCGAAATAAAATGTACTGCATAGTGTGAGTTACACAATCAAGCAGCAGATACATTATAAAATAATATATTGCATCAACATTTCACTGATTCATAACCCCATTACACACAACATCACATCACGTAACAACACAGTAGGCTACATTCCAACAAGGACAACCGAGCGTATGCATGTGTGCTCCTGCATTATGGCGTGTGGACCTGTACCGCACGGCGTCGGTAATTGGGATGTTGGTGTTTCATGTTCGTAAGACTGTCACTCACAGGCAGGTTAAATTCCCCCACCTCAAAATCTGCAATAACTAATGACAAGGTATCGTTTTCAACCTGTCTGTCTGATTTCAATAGTCCTAGCTGGAGGAAATGTGACAAGTTGTTTTAGCTGATGATAGACTAGACGGGCGCGGCTCCTTTTGACGATGAGTCTGTTTGTTTTGGTAGGACTTCATTCTGGAGCACTACAGTGAGGACGGTGCCAACTTCGAGGAGGAAATTGCAGACCTCATGGACCTACGACAGGTAATGCAGCATGACACACCTGTCAACTTTGATTTATTTGTTTTTCTTCCTGTCAAACTCTATTGAAATATCACCTTTCGCTTAACGATGAATTCACCTTCAACAGGCCTGTCGCACTCCCAGTCGCAGCGAGGCAGGGATCGAACTCCTGGCAAAGTATTTCAGCCACCTGCCACTGTTGGAGAGTCGTTTCTTCTCTACCACCCGCCAACTGGGCATTTTCTTCACATGGTACATTCCACCTCATCAAACACCCTGCAAAGACCAGTGAATAAAATGTAGCAAAGGGGGAACCTCACCAGGTTCCAATTGACCATGCCCCCTTCAGGACCCATAGTCGATTCACCCATGTCTCTGCAGTGATATGGTTTACCCAGGGTTGTTTACAGAAAAAACAACCCAAAAAATACTCATGTAGAATACATGGTCTCATTTAAATTTGTTTAATCAAAAAATCAAAAGTGGATAGTCAATAACAAGGCATGTTGGCGCAGGACACGACAACGAGAAGACGTAGTCGAGGTGAAAGTCACGTCCTCACAGTCATCTGTGTTGTCGTCTGCAGGTACGACTCCTTCACGGGTGTGCCGGCGTGCCAGCAGAACATCTCCCTGGAGAAGGCCAGCATCCTGTTCAACATGGGCGCCCTCTACACTCAGATCGGCACGCGCTGCAACCGGCAGACACGCTCCGGTCTGGAGGAGGCCATTTCTGCCTTCCAGAAAGCTGCAGGTGAGAATAAATCTGTTGACACCGGACATAACCACGGCCTGGTTTCAGTCCTGTTCAATCCAGGAGTTCCCTGCTCAGGAAAGAGCCCTGGCAAAAGTTCAATGATCAGAAGACCACACAAAGTGCAATACAAACATACTTTATTGATTTAATATGGCAAGTTTAACTAGTACAGGAGAGAAGCAGTTACCACCTGCAAAAAGTTGTTTTGTTACATTTAGTCATTTAGCAGGCTAGTAATCCGAAGGTTGCCAGTTCGATTCCCGGTCATGCCAACTGACGTTGTGTCCTTGGGCAAGGCACTTCACCCTACTTGCCTCGGGGGGTAATGTCCCTGTACTTACTGTAAGTCGCTCTGGATAAGAGTGTCTGCTAAATGACTAAATGTAAATGTGAAATGTGAATGTGCAGCAGAGTGTGATTTACGGCTCGCTCCGCTCAGGCTCTGACAGACAGCCAGCGTTTCCAGAGCACGTTCGTGAACACCTGCTGTATATGGTAAATGGACTGCATTTATATAGCGCTTTTCTACCTTAGCGGCACTCAAAGCGCTTTACAATGTTTGCCTCATTCACCCATTCATACTCACACTCACACATACCAACGGCAGCGAGCTACCATGCAAGGCGCCGGCCTGCCTATCGGGAGCAACTTGGGGTTCAGAGTCTTGCTCAAGGATACTTCGGCACATGAACTAGGAGTCGGGGATCGAACCGCCAACCTTGCGATTAACAGACAACCCTCTCTACCCCCTGAGCCACAGCCACCCCAGCCTGCCGTGCTGTGTGTGTGTGAACCACAAGTCACAATTATGTTTCAGATTATGTAAAAGACGGAAACGGAGCAAGAATCCGACAGCAACAACAAAAGGGCCAGGTTCCCTCCGGCTAAACTTCCTGTGTGACTTGTGAGAAGGGCTGCCTATACTGTAAGGCTCAGTAACGTATAGCTCTCAAACTAGATTGGACTGGCTTGAGCCACACCTGCACCTAACATCATTATAGCATCTAGTTGCGCCATTGTTGTTCAAGACACTCAACCACAATGAGGGGAGGGGGGGGCCATGCAGTCCCACGCAGGTGACACCTTGCGGGTGACACCTTGCGGGTGACACCTTGCGGGTGACACCTTGCGGGTGACACCTTGCGGGTGACACCTTGCGGGTGACACCTTGCGGGTGACACCTTGCGGGTGACACCTTGCGGGTGACACCTTGCTGCTCCAGTATTTTGCGACAATAGTGCCTCTTATCTTGATGAGAGAAAGAAAATCTCCAGTGGGGAGACAAATGGCCTCTTTACAGCGCTGCAGGAACCCAACACAGTGTCTCCTGGACCTGTTCTCGCCGTCGCTTCGCTGCTTGCCAGATCTTGATCATATTTTGGCTGAGTTTGTGAAGTTCTACACTATAATAACAGCACAGCACTTCCAGCTTATCCCTAAGAGATGGAAGATCTCTCTCATGTTCTAATTTATACTTGTACAGAAATGAGACCTCTTATATTCTTGTGGGAATCCACCTCTTGACAGAGCAGAGCCTGTAATCACGTCGGATGATTGCAAGTCAATCATGTCAACAAGGGTCCGTTTCTTGTTCGACAGACCATGAACTCGGTGACTTTAAGCCGGAGAAACAGGATGATAATACGGAAAGAGAAGGGAAAGATAAGAAAATGTCAGGACTGGATTATCTTGAGCAGAACCACACACACTGTGCAGCAAACAGACAGCAGTCTGTTATTAAGATGTCCCTAGATCTCTCTTGCCAGCGCTTTAATCATCAATATAAAAGGGGGGGGGGGGATCTTCTAGCAGAACTCCAACTTCTGTTTCAAATAACTCAGAAGCTGAAGACCATTTTTAATGTTTCTGGTGCACTGTAACTCAGGTCTGCTGTGATGATGATGATGTTCTCCAGGGTTATGCTGTTAATCTACATACCCCATGAGGAAAATGCATAATGATAAAATGTGTTCATTTAGAAAGCGCTTTTATCCAAAGCGACGTACACAGTGGGATTTGAACCTCTTGATCTCCAGTCAGATGTCATAGGCTAACCCTACCTAACATACTCAACCCACTAAATATACCAGGAGGCACTAACCTCGACTCCATCTTTTGCCTCTGCCCTCCTACCCCTCCTACCCTCCTCCCCCACCCTCCTACCCCTCCTACCCCCTCCCCCACCCTCCACAGGGACACTGACCCACCTCAAAGAGACGTTCATACACATCCCCGGCTTCGACATGAGCCCGGCCATGCTCAGCATGCTGATCCGGATGATGCTGGCACAGGCTCAGGAGTGTCCTGTTTGAGAAGATCGCTCTGCCGGGGATCCGCAACGAGTTCTTCTCCCTGCTGAAGATGGCCCAGGAGGCTGCTAAGGTACCGCTGGGAGGAACACACCTGGTGCGCTAAGTCACTGAAGGATCATATTACACTCACTACTCCAGTCGTTCTCCAATCCTGGTCTTTTGAGGGCCTGCTGTCCTGCATGTTTTAGATGTTTTCCTGCTCCAGCACACCTGTTTCAAATGAATGGGTTGTTATCAAGCTCTGTGGAAGTTGGGTAATGACCATTCATTTGAATTAGGTGGGGCTGGAGCAGGGAAACATTTAAAACATGCAGGATAGCGGCCCTCGAGGACCAGGATTGGTAGACCCCTGCACTACTCAATAAAGACCTTAAGGGTGAATTTTTAAATGACTGTGTCAATGGCGCAGTTTTTAAAGGTTAACAACTGCTGCTGTCACCTAGGGTTGAATTGATCCCGTTCTGTCACATTCCTACAAAGGATTTTCTTCCTCGATGGTTATCGGTTCATTAAAAGCCTCCAGCTTAGAGTGCGTCCCCATCAGAAGAAATGCCACTTGAGTCTCGCGTATCCCCAGAGCGCTTAAAGACAACGTTTAATGTACCCACGGTAACCTTACCTCTTTGCCTTCCTGCAGGTTGGAGACACCTACGAGCAGGTGCACCAGTCCATGAGCCAGACCCCCATTAAAGACAACGTGCCTTTCTTCTGGTCCACCATGGCCCAGGTCAAGACCAACCACTACCGCTCATTGGCCCACTACTTTGTAGCCACCGCGCTATTGGACCACCAGTGTAAGTGTAAGCCAATCGTGTTCTCGCAATGCAGCCAATCGTGTTCTCTCAATGCAGCCAATCGTGTTCTCTCAATGCAGCCAATTGTGTTCTCTCAATGCAGCCAATCGTGTTCCCTCAATGCAGCCAATTGTGTTCCCTCAATGCAGCCAATTGTGTTCCCTCAATGCTATATATAGAGGGGAATAGTAAATGGCCTCATGGCTCTTTGGTAATAACACTGACAGACAGAGCAGGACCTTTTAGTTAATCTCTGTGCTTTCCTGCTCTCGGCGAATATATCTGTTTACATGGGCCTGTTTTTGAATGGACTTTCAAGTTCTCCCTGGAGCAGAGAGCTAGACAGCAGTCTGGATGTGAGCAGGGAGAGTTTCCGTTTAATGAGAACACTGTTACGTAACGCAGTTCTAAAGTGCCAGTGCAACCCTCCCTCGCCTCTCTCAATGAGCCTCTGTGCTCTCGTTGAGAGGAACACGGCCAACTGCCATTTAGGAGAGCGATAAGGGAAATCTTAGCCTATCTCTGCTGTAGCCTGTACAAGGCAACAAGATGGAACGGAGGGATGTACAGGTGCCAGCTGTAACTGAATGGCACACAAGGAGGATAAGCCTCCTGAGCTCACAGTCTGGTGACGCGTTGTCAAATGATTGCACTGAATTGAGCCACGAAAGAAAATATTGTGGCTTACCGGTGAACCAACATTCTGAATACCAGTTTACCAACCCACTGTATACGAACTAACCAACCTTCAGAATGACAGCACGTCACTTCCGTTGACGAATAAGTGTTCTTGATGACTTGCCTGGTTAAAGGTTAAACAAAGAAAATAATCCTAATAATCCATCTGTGCTGGCAGTGAGCCCCAGTGATGACGAGGACCAGCAGGAGAAGGCTCTGTCCCAGGTGTACGACTCCATGCCCGAGGGACACTCCCCGCTGGACATCCTGAAGAAGAAGGACGAGCGTAGACGCATAGGTGAGGAGAAAAACACGCTTCAGTCACACGAGGGGTCATGCATTTACGGTTTCACCTGTTTCGTTAGTTTCTTTACACCTTCATGTTAAGTGAAGCGCCGTTTTGGTATAACCTTCTTCTGTATACAGTAGATACATTAGATCACGTACAGGTCCACAGTAGATACATTAGATCACGTACAGGTCCACAGTAAATACATTAGATCACGTACAGGTACACAGTAGATACATTAGATCACGTACAGGTCCACAGTAGATACATTAGATCACGTACAGGTACACAGTAGATACATTAGATCACGTAAAGGTCCACAGTAAATACATTAGATCACGTACAGGTACACAGTAGATACATTAGATCACGTACAGGTACACAGTAGATACATTAGATCACGTAAAGGTCCACAGTAAATACATTAGATCACGTACAGGTACACAGTAGATACATTAGATCACGTTAGATTACGTACAGGTACACAGTAGATACAGGTATACTGGTGTTTTAGTGTAGATGTTTTCCCGTGGTACCTCCATCGACCCTCCCCGTCACGCTCTCCTCCGACCCCCAGGTAAAGCCCACCTGCGCAGGGCCATCATGGGGCACGAGGAAGCCCTGCGGATCCACAGCCTGTGTCGTAACCTGCGCAAGCTGGACCTCCTCCACGACATCCTGCAGGCCAGTCACAAGCGATCGCTGGGGAAGTTCGAGGAGAACGACACCGAGGAGGACTTCACAGACTACCAGGAGGCACCCGACATCATCCGTGAGTGACCGTTGACATTTTGCCGTCACAACTTGAGTTTCTGTGAAGTGTTTCATCGTTATTATGTCACAGGGTGGAAGTGAATTATTGCATAACAGAGAAAATACATTCTGTCATTAGTCTTGACTCTTAAGGGGAACGTAATTTCATGCGAGATAGGCTATCAGCATTCGTTAGCAGCGACAGTTGTTTTGTGTTGATGTGTGTTTGCCTGGAAATTTAAATCAATCACAGGCCTACTCTCACTAACGTTGCCGACAACGATTGCTTGGTGATCACCTGAGATGACTCGTCCTGTTCAGTTCAATGTACATCAGGCGTAATGTCTTGTTTGCAGTCATCAGTCATGCAGTTTATTCTGTATTACTACGCCAATGAAGATGACCTCATCGACAGTGTTGTGGTAACAAACAGAAAGATAACACCTTATTCCTCCTTCCCTTCTTCCCTCCTTCCCTCCTTCCCTCCAGCTAAAACCGAACACAAGGCAGAAATGGAAATGCCTATGTCTACAAAGGTGAAAGTCACTGACTTTTTCCAAAGACTGGTATGTGGGTTACTAATATTCTTCCATAACATTGTTTCTTTAGCCATGTTATTTTTGATTTATTCAAACCTCTGCATTAGAGCTCTAGAATATGTGCCTTTTTAAGAAAGGGGGGAAAAAGATCCCTTTCTCAGGACTGTCTAGAGCTTCTATGCTGGTTTTGAATACTGTCAACTAGAGTTGATTCTGGAAAACTTTGTCGCACTAAGATGAACTTGAGGTTAACTTACTTGGAACCATGTGCTACAAAGTTCTCTAGAAACTCACCCCGGAGCATCAAAGGCATTACTAACATGAACCATGAAAAACATTGCTTCAAAACTGCCTTGCGCTCCTTCTAAGTTTATTTTGGTCTTGCTCAGAAACATAAATCTGGTTTGTGAGCTGGTTAAACTTGCAATTATGAACGTTTCCCGGGATTGTGAGATTTATGGAGGTGATGGGGTGTGCCTGTCGTCATGGCGACACACCCTCAGTCACACTGATGAACCTGTCGGCCGTGTTTGGGCTGTGCTGCTGGACATGACAGTGGGGAGGGTTCAGGGTTACTGTCAGGTTCAGAAAGCCAAACTCATCTTTATGACATGTCTAACCACTTAGCGCGGTCAGGCCATTAAAGAGCCTACAAAAGTGGCAACTACCACCAAGTAATTAACAAACCAAAAAACTGAACAACCATTAAAAGCAACTCTGAGAATAACACAGTCTGTTCAGTCCCCAGAACACATTAAAGAATACTAATTGATATATATAAATATAATATGTGTTCATAGGCTTTTGTATCACAGATGTCTTGCCTTGGGGTCATGCTAGTGACAGGACCAAGATTTCATCAAAGTAATCCCTCTGTGTATCTGGAACAATGAGTCTAATCTGAGAATCATAATGCGGTGGTGTCTGATTCCCGTTACAACAAGTGGGAGCTGAATCTGTGAAGGTTTCAGACTGTGTCGGAGAGGATTTGAATGCAGCCTTCAACCTAAGAACCTTACAATGATCTCTTGTCTTTAGACACCACAACATTGTTATGGCTAGATGAAAGTCCACCGAATTAAATTGGGAATAACCACCCTGTAATTTCAAACATTATCCAAGCGTATCACATCTAATAACCTATAACATCACATATATCAAGACCGTGGGAAATTATGAATGTGAGGCATTCAGTGGCCACTTTAACAATGGCGGTGTTTATAATAAATAATAATAATACATTTTATTTCTAACGCACTTTTCATTTGAAAACAAATCTCAAGTGCTAAGTTCCTTGTTTGGATCCAGACCACTTTAAGGTTCTTCTCTAAGGTTCTTCTGTGGGGCCTATCTATACACGACGACCTCGCTACGACGGTGTTGGACTAACAGTGTTCAGGGGGGTGTCCGTTGCCGGGGTGACCCAACTGACTCCCGTGTCACTTCCTGTCCCGTTCAGGGCCCCCTGTCGGTGTTCTCTGCCAAGCAGCGCTGGACAGCTCCGCGGCCCGTCAGGCTGTGTCTGGAGGACCGAGACCTGGGCTTCACCCTGAAGGGGGAGGCTCCTGTACAGGTGGTGTCCCTGGACCCCCTCTGCCCCGCCGCGGTGAGTTCCTAACCAACTTTCACACTCCCAACAGGGGGGGGGAGGGGGGGGGACGCACACATTAGGTTAACCGTAGAGGTTATACACAAATTATTAACCAATTGAGTTGAAAGGCTAACTGAATTGTATAGAGGGGCTGCCATAGCCCTTAACATGTTTTTTGTCCATACATATTTACTAAGGACATCTGGTAAGTTTCCATTAGGTCAACTGTTAAATATTAGTTGCCTTAGTCATTCCGACAGAATGGGTAGCAGTCTTCAGAGAGTATGATTGGGTCTTCATTACTGGTCCATAAGCCAGAGAGTTTACTTCAAACAGATCTTTCCCAGCGCCCTGGGGCAATGCAAAAGCACTTTAAATTAAACAAAACTTTTTAATTGCGCACAGTGATCATAGCGTTTCCAAACGAAACCTAAAAAAAAAAATGTGATTCCTAGAAAGTTGAAACCAGTGCTCTACTGAGAAGCGGAGCTTTGTGAGAGAACTCCGGGATAATTGAATTAAAGTTTTGGAGCCGTCGGCCTCTGCCGTTCTTTTACTCTGAATGCTCATTAATGCAGAGTAACAAAGCACATGCTCTGATCAAGCTTAGCAGGCTGTCTGTAGCTAAGGATTAGTATCTGTCAGAGTTGCGCAAGGCCTCCCCCCCCCCCCCCCCTCAGGGCTCTCAAGCCTTTCCAAATCTTGTATGACTTTAATACCGTGATAGATCGTTCGTTCCTTTTTGAGTTTGTGTGACTTTGCCCGGCCCCTTTTTTTTCAGAATAAAAGCCACGGGGTGACGTGGATAAAGTTATCCATCAGACTTACTCAGTTGCCTGTTGATTTTTAAAGTCACGGTTCCCATGGTTGATCAGGTTCCATTCACAGAACATTGTAACCAAGCAACAAAAACTTGCTCCCTCCGCCCGCCCTCCAACCATGTTTTGGGTTCAAGTATCTTACCCTCTGCTTGAAAAAAACGTGTTTTCATCGGCTATGAAAGATATTAGCCTAGCCCTCTGTGTTTGCAGGAGTTCAGTACTGAAATGCACAGTACCACTGATCTTACTCAAGGTTGCATCAGGGATGTTTTGAATGGAGGTGAGACTGAATCTGCTGGCCTTCAGATAAGCTCCTGACTGTAAATATTTGTGCGGCGATAGCAAGGAATGTTTTTCACTGGGGAGGGGGGGGGGGTGGCGGTGGGGGCGGTATTCTTGGGAACCTCGTTAACCTTTTCTCTCCATCTTCATCGTTATCTGTACTTTTCCAGGCGGACGGGCTGAAAGAGGGAGACTACATGGTTGCCGTGGGCGACACGGACTGCAAGTGGATGGGCGTGAGTGAGGTGATGCGTTTGCTGAAAGATGTCGACGAAGAAGGGATCGACATCCGCGTGGTCAGCATGATGGACAGTGGCATGGCATTGGTAAGCTCCGCCCCCCTCCCCTGATTAGCCCACCCTTATGGGCCCCTCTCTCTGATTGGCTCCTCCTTATGATTGGCGGCCCCTCCCTATTATTGGCCCCTCTGATTTCCCTTTTAAATCTGTCAGGGTGTTGACAAATTCTTGTCTTTCACTGAAGAGAGTTTCTCTCTCAGTTTTGGTCTTGACTATATACTGTATATTAGCCACAATTTCGCATGAATAAAAAAACGCACTTTAACTTCCACACACGAAGCAGATTGCTGTACCACATGTGTGGCAGGACATCTGTTCCTCATCAGGCCAGTAAATCGTAGCTCCCAGAGTAATCCTTGAGCAAACCAGTTCAGAATGATTCTCCGCAGTGATAGCTAGACTTACAGCACAGGCTTCCCATTGAGCTGAGTCAGATTTCCTTAACTGACCTTTACATCTCCTCTCCCTCCTCCTCCACTCCCCTCCTCCTTTCCCTCCCTCCAGCCCACCAAGAGCGCCACCTACTGTGGAGGGATCCCCAAGACCTACTCCATGATCTGCCTGGCCTTCGACGAGGACGACAAGAACCCCAAGGGGCGGAAGGTGTCGAAGAAGATGTCCTTCCTCAACTGGGGCCTGAAGAACCGGCTGAAGAGCGCCAGCACTCTCAGTCTCCCCACAGCGGACTACTCCGGCTCACTGCCCTGGAACAAACCATGCCCCACCTTCCCCATCTCTAGCTCCTACAACGACAGCGCCCTCTACTAACTCTCCTCCACCCACCACTGGACTGTACACACACGCACACACACACACGCACACACACACTCGACTGGGATAATGGGAGTGTTGGGAGTATCGTGTCGAGAAATAACAAGGAGAGCTCCGTATGAATTGAAAGGATTATAGGAGGTGTTTGCACAACCTGACGGTTGCCATTTTGTTGCTCGGTGTCAAGCAGGTGGGCGGGTGGGTTGTTGCCTAAGCTTTACCCTATGTGTCGCCTCCTTGATTGTTAAGAACTGATAAGGAGCAGAAGAACAGTGTGTAGAGTTGCACAGCAGGACTAACTGGTTTGGCCTTTGTTACAGGGCAATTACAGTAGGTGTTCAAGCCCCTATGTAGTCCCTTATGTGCAGTACTTGTGTTTCCACATACTTTTGAAGGATATGGTTTAAGGTCACATACAGTGCCAGAAATACATTGTTGTTGTTATAGAGGTATGGTGATCGTGATCTTTTTAGTCAAGATTGAATGGATTTTAACTGGAGATTTATTTTTTTTTTTTTTTGTGTTTAAAGTTCGGTGAAGGAAACATGCTTTAATCATGGAGTCTGTGTTTTTGCGCTGTAAGCTGCTAAAACATGTTTTGTATTTTGTGTAATTTATGTGTTTAAAACAAGTGTCAATAAGAAATATTTTTTTGGGGGGTGGTTTGCCAGGTGAACAGAAAACAGAAGGGGGGAGGGGGGGCAGAGAGGGAGGAAGATTTGCCATAAACCAAAACTCTGTGCCATCAAAAATCACACATGTACCTTATTTTACTAGATGCGTTACGATAAGGAATCTTGAAACCACCCACTGGTCAGTGACCTCTGACCCCTCAGTCCTGCCCTGCTGACAGGCATTGGTTAGAAAAACAGGAACTTCAGAAACCTGACTTTGATTTCTTTGAATGTTTCTGTGTTACTGCTTTTATGAAGGACATGTTATATACAGAAGGGAAGGTAATATTTTATCCATGTTTGTTTTTGATGTGCCAGGTTAATAGTACCACCATGTGTGGATTTAGAAAAGTTCACAATACCAGCATTTTTTCTTTATTCACCCATAACTGGATTTATGTATTTCACAATTTATTTTCCAGCACTTTGCCGTGTTGGTCTATTTCATTATCTACAAAGTAGATTATTATACACGTTTGATAATCAAATTATTTATATAATAAAATAAAAAGGAAAATAAAATGTTACGTGTAGGTACATTGTAAGCTTTTGAACTAGTTTCAGGATGGTGATGTAGTGTGATCTGTATATTGGTAGAAAATCATACTGTTGCAAAATACAGTCTTTTGGCTTTGGTGGACTTGCTCTACTTCTGAAATAACGTATATGATATATAATGTATATGGTACTCATATGTCTATCTATGGTATTTTTAAATGTCTCAAAGAACGTTTTACTGATCATCTTTCAGGAAACCTACTGGCTATTCTACAGTGAAGCAGCGTATTGTTCAGTTCATATCTTACCTTGGTCTTAAGATGTGATACGGTTATTAAAACCCATTTGTAGTCTGTCAATCTCTTTACTGAGATTGATACATTGCGAAAAAGTAAGAGGAGAAAGAGGCCTTTCTGCATTGCTTGCAAAGTTGTTGATTTAACTTGTTCTACTCATATACCTGTCTATAATATGGAGTTTAAAGTTCCATTACCATGAAGGAAAATTAATCTAATGAGCACAGTGAACGTTCGTATTCGTATTCATCGATGTGATTAAGTCTTCGCATTAAGTATTAACCTTGTTGCTGTCTTTTAGGAGCTGTGCACCTGCGCAGTCCTCCAATGTTGTACAGTACATACACGTAGTTGCACATGTCAATCCTAATATTTGTTATTTGTACATTTTATGTCCACTATCACCTGTGGTTTATGGTTTAGCCTATGACTTCCACGAGATGAAGGACTCTCCTGCTTCCCTTGGTACTTCCTGCACAATACCTGTGTTGAAAAGGCTTGCTATCGATCGGCTTTTGTCGTTTTCTGACTGTGATGTCTGTGTAAAGTTGAATCTCAATAAAATACGGGGGATAAACTTATAGCGTCCTTTTTTTCCCCTTCCGAAAAATTAATCTCAATTTTACCTTATGTAGGCTACATTAACGTGGCCGGGCTCGAACACGCCACCTCTGACTGCCAAGCGCAACCACTACCAGCTACGCCAAAGAAAAGCTAGCTATTCGTTTACGCGGGTGGCCTGTTACATACCAGAGGAGAGTTTCACCGATTTACACCGGTTACATATATAACGTTGTCACTTTATGAAGCGCTGATCATTCATTTTGGCAACCTTAAATACATTCTCAGTAGTCTACACACAAGTGTGCCTCCCGTTTAGTTGGCACCAACTGATCGTTTCGCCTCTTGCCGCCATGGAAACTTTCTGTCGTTAGAAACGGGATGGATTTATTCTTCGGTGTGTTGGCCTCGAAACGGCATGAGGATGATTAGGACCGTTGTGAACACAGACTGGCTCTAACAGCACCTCCTGCAACGAATTTATCAGATCTACCCTATATTTAGTTAACAATAACAATATGGAGGATGTCTGCCCCTCACAGGGAAATGGAAATCTTGTTAGGCTACTTCAACACCTATAGGCAGAGATGTGAAGTAACAAAGTAGGCTACAAATACTTACTTACTGTACTTCAATAGATTTTTCTGTTATCAGTAGGCTATCGGCTACTTTACTTCGCTCTTTATTTTTCTAACAACATTCACTTCTTACATTTTGTACCAAAATACCTGTACTTTCTACTCACATTTGCAATCCAGTCTCCTTACAGTATTATCTGTATTTGGTGACATGATTCTGTCCTCTCCTTCCTGTGTATGAAATCGAACGTTTTGAAATAAAGGTAGGCCGAGAGGGAGTTAGCGATATCGACATGACTGCGAATAGACATTCCTGATCACCCATGGCACTTGGTAAATATGAGGGAGATGTTCTAAATTGTCGATGTCAAAAAGGATTCCTGGCGTCAGTGTATTTGTGTAGCTATTATATGATGTGAGGTCCAGTTACCAGCCACTGAACAGACACAAACAGGTAGGCTAGAAGTAATTTTTTACTTAAGTATACGTCAAAGCCCATACTTCTGTAGGCTACTGAAGTAGACCTACAAGTTTAAGTACTGATTACACTTTTTAACTCATCAGTACTTCAACTCTTAAGTATTTTTAAACATGAGTACTTCTGCTTGAGTGAAGGATGTGTGTACTTTTGCCATCTCTGCATAAAGAGATCTACTAACAGAGAGCTTAGTTTACTGTAGGCACTCAGCCGGAGTGAAGGTGAGATCAAGGATGAAATAATAATCGTGCCATGTGACATACGAGGCAGTTCTCTTCATTTAATCAAAAGTAACATAACACATTTCCATGTCTTCTCCTTCGGAGAACTCGTGCTGTTGTATAACTTGAATGAGAATGCAGGGCATCGCATAGCCTGTGGAGACTTAATGGATTTTAAATTGCTCACAGATTTCACTTTCTCATGTTGTGGGCTGGGTGGTTTGAATGGGTTATTAAAAATACTGGTTTATCCGAGCCAGTAGTGATGTCAGAGTGGTTAGCGTGCGTGTGTGTGTGCGTGCTTTATTGATTGGCGAGCAATAAAGTGAATGGGTACTCAAAGTAATGGTCTGTGTTACAAAAGCTGGTAAAAATCTAGGCTACATCATCAATTGTAAATCAAAGCCACGGTATTATAGGGCCACCTGCTGGATAAGTAAACCACGTGCGATGATGCGATTGATTCAAAAAGATTTAAACCAATGGCGTTGCTAAGAGGATTGAAGCGAAGCAGTGAGTGGCTACTCCGTTTACTGTAAGCCAATCAAGCATTATGTTGTAGCTGAGTGGTTTTACAGCACTAAGCGTCTAGATACAACAGGTAGCTAGCCAGCAGTACTGTTGTACTTGACGAATTGCAATGAGACATTAAAATATTGCCAAACAATTCCTTATGTCACTTGTCTTGGGGTTAGCTATCGTTAGCTACCTTGTTATCCAAAGTGCGTAAACGACGTTACTTGAAGCAAAGCCAAACCGAACAAAACTTCTCGATAAAACTCAGGATGTCAAAATTTAGTTTCAGGAGAAGCGAGAAGAACGAATTTGTAAGTCAAACTTTGACGTCTGGAGTGTATGATAATAACTAAGATACCGTGCTAGTTAGATCAGTAGTAAGTTAAACGAGAGTAAATCAATTGCATGGCTAGTTATTTCTGAATGTTAGCTAGCCATATCTAACGTTAGCTAACTGTAGAGCTAGCTTGCTACTGTGTAGGTTTTGTCGAAAATGTCCTGAACGAAAACCATAAGCTGCTCTTATAGCATATAGTTCCATACTGTAGCTACCTCAAAGCAATGATGGCTGTATATACCTGATGACTAAGTCCAGTGATAAAGGGAGCTTGCATCTCCATTTCAATCATTACGCGCTAAGAATATTTTGCAACATTTAACCCAGCCTATAATGTCAACCAAAATGTAATAGACTACAAAAAAAATGCATACGGTAAATGACCTCATTAGATAACTGTTTAACATCCATACCACCCAACACACTAACCCCTTTCCTCTCAACAGCATGGCATCATCCGCGTGTCTGTCTCCGTGTTGTCGTTTCCCTAACCGCTTTTCCTATGGTCTATGTAGAAGCACATAGCTCATGGTTTGATCCCTGCCGCCACCATTGCCCCCAGACCTGCTGTTCCCCGTACCCCTCCCCCACGCAGTCCATGCCCCTCTCCAGACAGAGACAGGTACCTATGTGTGACACCTTAAACTATAAGGCCTTCTCCTTTTTGTCTGTGTCATTATAATTCTTTCCCATCATCTCTCCATCCAAGATTACTTTCCAAACGCGTAAATTGTCACTGATGTTAGTTTCCTCCAGGATCACAATGACTCGTATTGAGAGACTTGTTGCTCTTGTTGGTTAGTTGTAACGGTTTTAAATTCTTGTAATCGCTGTGAAATATTTTACTGTTGATTGTTTTTTCTACAGGTACACTCTTGCACTTTTTGAGTTTCATGTTGTTTAATTGTAACTTGTTTAACTACATGCTCTTATGGTTCTTCCCTTTGGCACTTATTTGGTTTTTCACAATGTATGCTTCATGTTTTGGCTGCTCGCAATGTTTGGGGCTATCTCGTTGTTATGATCAGTGACCCAAAAAATATGTACATTTCCTACCCTGCAGTGACCTATGCTCTTTTGTAAAGCTCTCTCTTGGAAGTCGCTTTGGATAAAAGTGTCTGCTAAATGCATAAATGTAAATGTGAATAGACAAATTCCGACTTGATCTGTAAAAAAAAAAAGAAAAGTGTGCTCATCGACTTTCAGTTTAATTGCATGCAGGTTCAACTCATCTGTCTGCTCTGATTTGAGGACACTTGTCTACCCAGAGCGAATGTGTAATGTAGGCTTATCTTCTGTCTGTGTGCTTGTCTGTATTTAGCTTAATCCTGAATTGGTTCCCCTTGTCCCCTTTCAACATGTTAACAGATCAGCCTTGGCAGCAGCCATCTTGTCTTCCTCACTGACCGGTCGGACGGTGGCCATCCCTCCCACGCGATCCTTTTCTAGATCCCTCTCTGAGAGCGACTGTTCTCACTTGGGAAACGAGAATATTTTCCAACCTCCCGCCAGCACAGCTCTCTACACCGAGTAAGTTGTCAGCACAGTCGCTCTGACGTGTTCAAAAGAACCGTTAATCAGCGCCACTTCCCATCCCAAGCTATTGGCATTACAAATGCCAATAGTAGTTAGTTATCGGAAATCTCTGGCTACACTGACAGTGTTTAGCTGAGTGTCGCACCTAATGGCCAGTGCTGACTAGATATGAGTGATGTCTTCCCTTCAAGGCGGTTGATCTGTTGCTAATGCCTTTCCATTTCAGAGACAGATGGAGAGAGTCTTTGGCTGACAGGCCTCGTTTGCCCTCTCCTGGATGCTCTGATGAAGACTATGATGAAGACGAGGAGGAAGAGGTCCTAGGGAGAGAGGGGCTGTCAGAGGACGATCATGTCTACCAGTCTCTGGACAGGCAGGGGAGGAGTCGAAGCAGAACCACGGACGATGTTTACGCAAAGCCTTTGAAACAGGTGAGAAATATCAGATCATTTTTTGATCAAGGTAAAAAAATTACGATAATATTCAAGTTGTAGCTTAAGTCTTTCTATGTGTTATGTATTTCAATATTATTTATTTTTGGCAATTTGTCATGTGTTTTATACTTGCCGTAATAGACTTGTCTTGTACAATGTCAACGCACGTTCTTCTGAATTTCCGTCACAACCCTATGGATCCTTAAGGTGGAGCTGTTCAGTTACATTTCCTCCTCTGATTTTGGGTTGTTTACAGCAGTGCCTGTTGAACCAAGGAAGCTTGCGTATTTGAACCGAGGTGATCACTATGGAAACACCACGTAATGCCACGAATCGCACACAAATGTTGATATAGACAACATTATCATACTCAAGGGAAATATAAATCGGTGTTGTCTTTCTTCATTCTACTTGACTGAATGAAGATGGAACGGGTGAAGCCCTATAGACCTTCAACTCCCAAAACACACGCCACAGTAACAGCTGTCCCTGTTAAGTGATGAGGATCGCTTTGGTACATTAGAATGGATGGCCCCCTCCAGGATATGACACTAAAATGAGTTAGAACTGATGAGATGAACTCCCGCCCCTCCCCACTCGACAACAATTAGCCTGCCGCGTCTGTGGCCCATACGCCAAACACCATCTGCTGTTTGTTTTCTTTGTCAAACCCGCTAGCTAGATTATGTGAAGCTAGTCTTCGAAACATATTCCACTCTTTGTTACAGCCTCGTTTTGTGAGACAGGTGTGGTTTCATCATCGCCACCAACATTCGGTTTAACTACCTTCGTAGACCTTTGCCATTTTAACGGTTGTTTTATGATGTAGGGAGCTGTCTTAGATGGATGTGATCGTTTGGAATTCGGCAATCTGCAGACTTTTGCACTTCCTCTCTACTGTGTGATCTCTGCTCTGCGGGATACAACATGGTGGATTACTTTGAACTGTAATGTGATGAAATATGCATTGTTATCGAGCCACTTCATTAGGCTTGTGTTTGGGTTCCTTCCCAGCCTAAACGTTTGATTGGATGGTAGCTGAATTAGCTGTGCTCAAAAATTTTTCGTGCTTTTTTATTTATAGGCCTGAAATTGAGTATGGATTATAAATGAGGATCTGTGTGCAATTAACTCTGGAGGACTATGACTTAATCAACCATTAGAGGGAGTTGCTTCAGCTTAAGAACCAAGCACTTGTCGTTAGCATGACATATGGATGGCAGGAGCACCTGAATCTTCTAGATCTGGGTGTGTCATAATGCTTCAGGCTCTAGCACTGAGATGCTTCTAGATCTGGGTGTGTCATAATGCTTCAGGCTCTAGCACTGAGATGCTTCTAGATCTGGGTGTGTCATAATGCTTCAGGCTCTAGCACTGAGATGCTTCTAGATCTGGGTGTGTCATAATGCTTCAGGCTCTAGCACCAAGATGCTTCTAGATCTGGGTGTGTCATAATGCTTCAGGCTCTAGCACCAAGATGCTTCTAGATCTGGGTGTGTCATAATGCTTCAGGCTCTAGCACCCAGATGCTTCATGGTGGCCGTCTGAAGGTAGTTTGCAAGATGGAGTTTTGGAAGATGGTGTCTTAAGTGTGATGTTTCTCATGATTAAACCAGGACACACCGACATGTCTCCCTGAGGGACACCCTATGAAAGTCCTGAATTAAAGATCTTCTTTAAAAAGACATGAACCTGGCAGAGAGATGCATGCAAGAGGTCACGTCAGACTTTCACACGAGGAAAAGTGTGTGTCTGTGTGTGCCTGGGTTGCTGTGTATGCGTACCAAGACCATCTTTCTCCTGGTTCCGCAGGGTTTCCAGTCGGAGGGAGCCGAGGAGACGGATGACTCTCTCGGCATAGTGTCCCCTCTCCCCCGAGGTGAGTCTCTCCTGCCCCGGACACACCCTCTCTGACTTCCTGTCCCACTAAACACACCCTAGACACACCCTCTCTGACTTCCTGTCCCACTAAACACACCCTCTCTGACTTCCTGTCCCACTAAACACACCCCGGACACACCCTCTCTGACTTCCTGTCCCACTAAACACACCCCGGACACACCCTCTCTGACTTCCTGTCCCACTAAACACACCCCGGACACACCCACGTGTTCCACAGTCCTGCAACGTTACCTCTCACATTAGATCACACTGGTAGCTATGAATGATCCTATTAGGCTATAGTGACTGATCCGTATGCATTGTACATCAAGGTTTAGTTGAGTGAATGCTTTTCCCACAAAACAGTCCTGCAATGTTAAATCTCAGATTAGATCGCACTGGCAGCTGTGAGTATTATATTAGGCTGTAATGACTGATCAATATGCATAGTACTGTAAGGATTAGTTGAATGACGTGTCTGTATCTACATAGAGTAATGAAGAGCGTCGAGCGCCATGCATGAGCGTGTGGTGACATGTTTGAACAGTTACCTTTACTGCTTAGCTGTCACATGTCAAAGGATAATAAAAACTATCCGTAATGTGCGTCACGCTTCGCTGTGATGTTGGAATCTAATTAAACAAAATAGTTGTTCTTCTGTTGTATCATCAAAGTTATAGGACTCCTTGAGTTCACTTTGAGGAGGGCAGCTGCCAAATAAACCTACTCTGTGTAGCGTAAAATTGACTCGCTTAATGACCACAATTAATATCAAACACTTTATTCCAGAGGAAATTGAGGTCCAAAAGGGGGCATTCAGAACGGTAAGACACTTTTTTTTCTCTCTCTCTCTCCCCTCTTTTTTCCTCCTGCTTGTAATTTTCCCCTCAGCTATGCCATTCTTTTGATTAATTTGTTTAATTTTTATCCCACAGCTAAATGTTAGGTTGTTGCTTCCTAGTTCTTGAGTTGATTTCCTGGTCAGTCAGTCCATTTGCCTCGGGGGGGACTGACCTTGATTTTGGGAGCCAAAACCCCCCAGCTAATAATGTGTTCCCCCATGAGACATTGAAGGACAACAGTTCAAGAGAGATTGAGTGGGAGGGGAGGGTGCTTTGTTACCTGCACCTGTGCATTGCCCTTCAGTTTCTCACACACACACACTCACACTGCTGTGGTGGAGGGGTCAGGAGGTTTTTTAATAGGCCTGTCATGTTTGCTACTAGTCTGATAATTGAGACTGAAATGAATGTGTGTGACTACACTGCCTCTGCTGGGCCTTCCAATCACACCTCTCCATGGCTCCCTCCGCCGTGCCCACGGGCACCAGACGACCAGCAGGGAGACTTGGAGAGCTCTGCTCCCATCAGACTGCTGCCTGAGCCATGAGCCCAGTCACTCCCTCCCTCCCTTAACTCTCAATACTCCCCGCTCTCTCTCTCTCTCTCACTTATCTCTCTCTCTGTCTCTTAAAATCTCAATTATACCGTCCATTTATCTAACTCACCATTACTTTCTGTCTTTGTCAATGGCAATGTCATCTACCCATCTAACGTTCTCTCTCTATAACTCACAATTTCTCTCTCAATAACTCAATATTCCTCTCTTTAACTCACTATTCCTCTCTCAATAACTCACTATTCCTCTAACTCTCACTATTTACATTCCCTTTCTCTCTGTCTCTTTATCCTCCCCACCCCTTACTCTCTCTCTCTCTTGCTCTCTCTCTCTCTCTCTCTCTCTCTCTCTCTCTCTCTCTCTCACACTCACACACACACACAGGTGGCCTCTCTCGGCCAGAGAGGATCCCTCCATCCCTCTGTGGAGCAGTGTTGCCAGTGCAGCCAAGCCCCAGTAGACCTCCACCCTCGTGGCTCCAGATTAGAGTGCCTTCCCCACCAGGATAACCATGGCTCATCTGCCTGCAGTCACCTGAAACTGAAAGCCTTTGTTGTCATTGTGTAGCTCTCAACAATTAAATTAAGAGTGCTACTCCAGTTGCTGCATTATACAAAGAAGTTGATCTCTCTCTATAGTACAGATATAGCTACATTAGTTTAATTGTTGTTTTGGTACGGTCAGGAAATCAATAGCATTCATTCACTTTGTATGTCTGCAACCGTGAATAAGAAAATCGATCCGTAACCGGCTGTGTACAGAATGGAGTCATGTGTAAAAAAAATAATCGTAATGGCAGCGTGGAGCTGATGATGACCCAGTCCAACGCTCGCTTTCTCCGGGGATGTTTTTCCATTTTTGCCAAGTCATTACCGTTTGATGCTTATACCGGTGGACACCACTGGGCCAGGGCTCGGATTTACGATCCTCCCCTTTCCGTCTCACGGTAGTTGATAATCTCACACGCACACTCATTGCGATGCTAAATGTCTCCGTCGCTATCACCACAGTGACAGGCTTTCTGACTTATCCCACACACCCCCTTCCAAGTGTGCATAACAGCTGAGAACTAGCAGAGGGGCCGCAGTTTAAAAAAAATAATACTTGAGTGATAAAGTATTTTTTATGACTCATTCTTTTGTTTTTCCATTCCCTCTCTCATTCTCCCCTTTCCGCATCTCCTTAAGCCTTCGCCAAAACCGGAGCGGAGGCCTTCATCTAACAGGGCCATGCCTTCCCCGGGTAAGAACTCCCAGTTTCCCGGTCAGGAAGATATCACTCCTCGTGGATGCTCCTTGTGGATTAACCAAATGTCAGATTTACAATCTAAACGAGCATGTCTCCGTGCTCGCTAGCTACAACCATTTCAAGGACTAATTGAATCTTTTTGGTCCGCCTCATAAAGACACGTTCCCGCCGTTTGAGTGCGCCTCTACTCTGTGTTACTAATGGACAGTGGCCACTGTTCGGAGGGGAAATGAGTGAGCCTAAAGATGAAAGGAATTTTAATGAATATAACTGAAATGCGGGGAATTGCTAACGCGTCTCTTGAGATGCCCTTGTCCTTGCTTTTAGCTTGTTAACTCTGCTCTGGACTATCCTTAGTGAGAAGGGTGTACTTTAAAAGTTCTCTGAATCGTCTTGTATAAAGCCACAGCAACTGTCAAATATCGTTAAAGGGAGTGACATTGTCACTCCCTTTAACGATATTTGTGTGGGCATAACATAAGGGCAGTGTCACTGTGACGCTGTTTTCAGTGACGTAACCCACAACGAAAGTTTACCTAGGTTATGGTTAAGAAACAAAGAATGACTTAAATGTTGAAAGTATAAAAGTATAAGAGACCAATATCTGGAAAAATGTAAGCAGTTAATTGAAAACTACACAGAACTTGACATAAATGAGAAATTAAGGATATCTCTGGGCGAAGGGCCTACTGCAAGCCTTGCCGCTAGATATGTATCTCAATGTCACAACCTGAGGGACAGTGAATCAACCTTGTACGACTGTTAAACCTTTCTGTCTCCTGTCATCTTAACATGCATTTATCTGTTACTTTTCTACAGCCCCAACTTACTATGCTACTGTTGTTTTGCCATATTATTATTGTTAGACTCCTTGTTAATTGGTATGATATATATGTTAAAATGTCCACTCAATATGGACTGCTTTGGCAATACTGCTCAACCCGAACTGTCATGCCAATAAAGCATACTGAACTGAACAAAGAGGGTTAAGAGTCAAAAAGGCTATTTTTCTCTTGATAGTAACGGGTTTGCCCGTGACTGGAATTGACGTTATTAATCCAGATATCTCCACAGCCCTGCAAAGATAGATATTTCAACATCCACAATAAAAAAAAACGATATTATTTGAATTATCTTGACTCGTCTTCTTGTCTCCCAGATTTTACGGACGACACGAGCGCTCGGTCTCCCAAAGAGAACCAGGGTTCATCGACAAAGAAGTCCCAGAAGAAGAGCACAGATAGCAGGAGAGGTGGAAGTTCAGGTTAGTAGATCAGAGCTGCATGCATCATGCTGTGTTGTGCTGTGTTGGGCTGTGTGCTGTGTTGGGCTGTGTGCTGTGTTGGGCTGTGTGCTGTGTTGTGCTGTGTTGGGCTGTGTGCTGCTGTGTTGGGCTGTGTGCTGCTGTGTTGTGCTGTGTTGGGCTGTGTGCTGTGTTGTGCTGTGTTGGGCTGTGTGCTGCTGTGTTGGGCTGTGTGCTGCTGTGTTGTGCTGTGTTGGGCTGTGTGCTGTGTTGTGCTGTGTTGGGCTGTGTGCTGCTGTGTGCTGCTGTGTTGGGCTGTGTGCTGTGTTGGGCTGTGTGCTGTGTTGGGCTGTGTTGGGCCGTGTGCTGTGTGCTGTGTTGTGTTGCTGTGTTGGGCCGTGTTGTGCTGTTGCTAGGCCGTGTTGTGCTGTTGCTATGCGTTGCTCAGTTAGCTTTCTGTTCTACTGCCAATGTTTCTTCCTCACGGCATCTTAACCACAGCTTACATCCGCTTGCTACTTCTCCATTAGATGTAGGAGGCGAGGAAATGAAGGAGATGATGAGTAAAAGACATATTTGGACGCAGGCCTTACTTACATTTACATTTACATTACATTTAGTCATTTAGCAGACACTCTTATCCAGAGCGACTTACAGTAAGTACAGGGACATTCCCCCCGAGGCAAGTAGGGTGAAGTGCCTTGCCCAAGGACACAACGTCATTTGGCACGGCTGGGAATCGAACTGGCAACCTTCAGATTACTAGCCCGACTCCCTCACCGCTCAGCCATCTGACTTACTTCATCCTCATTCAAGCTAGAGAGGAGTTGCTTTTGGTTAACTTGTGGATTCGTCTTTGCTAGTCTGGGGATATGTGCTATAAATGCAAATTGTATGAGATCGTTGACATTTCACGTAGGATTTGGCCACCATGCATACTAATTGAATTCATGCAGAGGACTATCATCATGTTAAAATGACTAAATGTTAAACCGGTCCTAGTTACTGGGATAGAGCAACGGCAGGCTAATTGAAATTTCTTGGCTTACATTTTACATTTAGTCATTTAGCAGACGCTCTTATCCAGAGCGACTTACAGTAAGTACAGGGACATTCCCCCCGAGGCAAGTAGTAGTAGTAGTGAAGTGCCTTGCCCAAGGACACAACGTCATTTGACATGGCCGGGAATCGAACTGGCAACCTTCAGATTACTAGCCCGACTCCCTCACCGCTCAGCCACCTGACTCCCTGGCTTAAACACTGCTCAAGGGTCAATACTACCAGCTTGGGCAACACTAACATGCAGCTATGCTATTATGCAAACACAACCAGGCTCTGCTTGGAGAAATCTGTATGCAGCTACAGAAATCCACCCAGTGAGTAATCCTCTTTCTAGCAATGCTGCTTATTATGGATTTCGTATCATTCTCCCCCTCCTCAGTATGTGAAAAATGAAAGTTATTTTCATAAGCTTGTTATTTTGTTTTGTCAACACTAGCCTTTTTTTGTCCTTGTTCTTAACAGTGTTTTGTTTTTTTTCTTCATACAAACAGTCAAACCAAAAATGCATCAAAGCCCATGAATTCTAATGTAGCTGTGTTGTGGACCAGTCATACTGATCAGAACCACTTTGGGTGTCTAACATAAACTCTCAAACTGCACAGCCAGCACTGGAGCATTCAACACCGCCCACGCTCTTTAGAAGTGATGATGCTTGTTTTTCGGGCGCTAAGTCACAAAGTAATGAATAGAAAATAAAACTTCTCCTAGGCTTGGTGTTCTGAGGGCTCTGAAGATATTCCCTATTTTATGGGGATGGGGGGGGGGGGGGGGTTGACACGGTGGTGTTGAGCTAAATCTCATTACACTTCCTGTTATGGATTTTATGTTGACGTTTTCCCTTTTTCTTTCCCTTGTTTGTGTTTTCATCCTTGCTTGCTCTGTCTCTGTGTGTTGTGTGTTGTGTGTGTTGTGTGTGTTGTTGTGTGTGTTGTGTGTGCTCCTGCCCTGTTTCCTGGTGTGTTGTCATCCTTACCGTCCTCTCTGCCACCTTCCATACATCTGACCACTACACAACCACCCTCCCCTTTACCCTCCACTCCACCCCCTTCCCCTTTACCCTCCACCCACCTCCACAACCCTCCTCCCCTCCAACTCCGCTCCACAACCCACCTCTCCACCCCTCCACTCTACGACCCACCAAATTCTCCCACCCCTTCCACCACCCACCCCCAAGGGCCCCGAGAGGCCTACAGGGAGGTGCTGGACGTGCAGAGGGAGATGACGCGGGCCCTGACGGAGCAGAACCAGGGCCTGGCTGCAGAGCGCAGGGCCCTGGAGCAGCGCTGCACAGAGCAGAGCCTCCAGCTGCAGAGGAGCCACGAGCGGCTGCAGCAGCTGGAGCTCAGCAGGGCCTCCGCTCAGACGGGCCCCACCGCAGGTGGGGTGGGCTGGGGGATTCAGGGAGAAGGAGGGGGTGGTGGGCTGGGCTGGGGGATTCAGGGAGAAGGAGGGTGGGGTGGGCTGGGGGATTCAGGGAGAAGGAGGGGGGGATCCAGGGAGAAGGAGGGGGTGGGTGGGCTGGGGGATTCAGGGAGAAGGAGGGTGGGGTGGGCTGGGGGATTCAGGGAGAAGGAGGGGGGGATCCAGGGAGAAGGAGGGGGTGGGTGGGCTGGGGGATTCAGGGAGAAGGAGGGTGAGCTGGGCTGGGGGATTCAGGGAGAAGGAGGGTGAGGTGGGCTGGGGGATCCAGGGAGAAGGGGGGGGGGGTAGAGTGGGAAGGAAGAGGACCCTGCAAGAAGAAGAAGGAGGCTGGGGTGGGATGGGAGAGCACCCAGGGAGAAGGAGGTGAGGGGGGGGTGAAGGGTTGAATTGAAATCCTGGACATCGGATCAACTTACCATCCCCCTTAGTAGTGACTAGCTCAAACTTGCTAATTCTGTGAATAGTCTTCTTCTGCAGTCTCTGTAGGGAGCTGATGGGTGTGTCTGTTGCCTGCGTTGCCCCCTGCAGGTGAGCAAGCAGAACTTCTGAGTCTGAGGCAGCAGGCCCAGGAGCTGGTGGATGAGAACGACAGCTTGAAGATGACCGTCCACCGGCTGAATGTGGAGCTCAGCAGATACCAGGCCCGCTTCAGACCCCTGGGCAAGGAAGAGGTAAACCACACTGGCCGTCTATTACTAATTGAGTCATTGCAGTGTTTCCCCTAGGTTTACAGCTTGTTGGGGGGGGGGGGGGGGGGGGGGCGCTATATATGTATATAAAAAAATAAAAAATAAATATTTTTATTTTTTATTATTAACTTGACCGACCTTCCAGGGGGGGCGGGTGGGGCATTATATTAGTGCCCTAATATAATGGTAGGGGAAACACTGCATTGTCAAAAAAATAGATATCCGTGATTTGTAATTTTGAAGTTACGTCTCTATTTATTTATTGGTTGTCCCTTCGAGAGTTTGGCATTGATTATAGTAGTATCTAACCTTACTTGACATATTCATGCTCAAAATATTTTTCAACAACGGCAACATCTAGCTTCTCAAACTGTGACAAATTGCTATGTCTAGGGTCTCGAGGATAAGACAATAGTATCATCCATCAAGTCCCATACGTGTCTTCCTATCGTACAGTTGCGACCCACTTATTGTTTACTCCTTAAGGTTCCGCTGTACCCATGGGAACTAACAGCATGCTGAGTGAATCCATCGCTGCAGGCTCAGCTATATTATCTCTCGTGATTACTATTCCCATTAAATCCCCCCCTGATAGTTTCAGGGACTATATCTCCTTAGGATAAGAATTTAAGAAAGTGTATTTTTAGGATTGGAGCACGCGGCAGGTTGTTGGTGGCAGTGAAGAGAAAGACTTGACTTTGGCTCCTTTTTCTGCTTCAAAGAACTGTGTGTCCTCTAATGACTTGAAGATTTTGGCAGGGAGATAGAGAAATGCAATTACCGTCTCTGACTTAAGTGAATGATTCGGTCGAGATGGGAGAATTTGAAGTTAATTTGAAGTCTGTGATGGGCTATTTCGATGGTAAAAAAAAATTATTCTTTTTTTTTTGGGTTAATGCAATATGGAGGCTGTGGAGAGCCATTGCCTCAGCTCCTTAAATAGATTACACTGTAGTTGACAAAAAAAGGTTATAGGCTAAGTAGCTTACCTAATTTTTCTTGTTCGTAGTTAACTCAGAAGCATCTGCTATCATCCTCTGTCGCAGTAAGAAAGTATGATGTGCTGATGTACTGATTCCGTCAAATTTCTATTACCTAACCAAAGCAGAATCTCAAGATAGTTCTGACTCATCTCAAGATAAGTTATATTGCGTAAGTTCAGATAATGTGTAAGAAACTTTGATGTTGAACAATCATGAACAGCATATATATGATAACCGTTAGTTATAGGCCTATAACAAAGGGTGTGTATATATGTGTATATAGGCCAACGGTTATCATTCGGAGGTCATCCTTTCAGAAGATGCACATTCTTGTCTGCAAGACATTCTCAAACGAGCTTTCTCACAGCCGTGTGCGTATTCGAGCAGGTGCATCTTGGGAAAGAAGGAAAGGTGAAGATCCAGACTCTGTGGATTTAATTCCTCCTTCATGTGCACCTCTGCCACCCCCATCACGCCGTCTGAAAAGCTTTACCTCGAAGGAAGCCTTTCCTCAAGAGGCTCGTGGCTCTGACATTGGCTCCTTGTCGCGCTTGAAAGCCTTTTTCTTGAACTTCCTCCCCTGCTGTGAGGCTCTGCGTGTGGAGGGGACCCGAGTCCTGGATCCCACTGTGCTGCTTCCATGATTGGACATGAACGCTCAGTTTAAGACGGACCAGGTCCCAACAGGGAGTCGCATCCCCTCACTTCAGTTTCAGGTCAGATAGCTCACAGGCCGGAGGAATGGAGCCGGAGGACCCGCTGCTGTTATGGGATTTCACCCCCCCCACCCCCCCCACCCGTGGGGTCAGCGTGTACCCAACTCACTCTCTTTCAGACACACACACACACACACAAACACACACAAACACACACACACACTCTCATTCAGACACACTCTCATTCAGACACACACACACACTCTCATTCACACACACACACACTACTCTCATTCAGACACACACACACACACACTCTCTCATTCAGACACACACACACACTCTCATTCAGACACACACACACACACTCATTCAGACACACACACACACTCATTCAGACACACACACACACACTCTTTAAAAAAAATGCTCTTCTCTAATACCTCTCCCTTTCTCTTTGAAACGCACACACCAACTCCTCCTCCACACACATTTCCAGCAGGGACTTTACAAGCAGTGACACTGGGATGACCCTGGAGGGCAGGTGTGCTTAGAAGATGGACAACCTAATGGTGATGATGCATTGGGCCTGCTCTCTCTCAATAGCACAAGGGACATGAATCTACATTAGGAAGAGGACAGGAGATTTCTTTTGTTTTTCAGTCCCCTTTGTTCTATTTCAAACCCACTCTCTAAATCCCCCAGGCCAACTGCTTTTTAGCTATGCGGTAGTTCAGAGTCAAGTCAGTTTATTTATAAAGCACATTTAAAAACAGCCAACGCTTTGTACAGTCAGTGCTGTACAAAGTTATCAAATAAGGCAAACAACAATAAATAGAAACAACAATCAAAAACAATTAAGCACGAGTGACCCTAAACTGACTCGAAAGCCAAAGAATAAAAATACGTTTTAAGACGAGACTTAAATGTCTCAGCGATGAGAGGAAAGACAACCAAAGTTTTTGCTACAAAGCAAGTGTGTTATAATATGGTCAAAGAGCTTTCATGCAATACCCCTCTATGTAAGACTAAGGCCCCGCTCCCATGCTACTCCCAGTAGAATACACCACACTAATTGCAATTACATCCAATCGTATGGACTACACTAATGATCCGTCTGGGATTTGGGTTTTTTGTTCCGAAATTGCCCGTTTTGCTCTACTAAGTTCTTGAGTAACTGCCTTCCAACTGCTCTGCGTGTACGGTTCCACACGAGCTGCTCTGCGTGTACGGTTCCACACGAGCTGCTCTGCGTGTACGGTTCCACACGAGCTGCTCTGCGTGTACGGTTCCACACGAGCTGCTCTGCGTGTACGGTTCCACACGAGCTGCTCTGCGTGTACGGTTCCACACGAGCCTGATCAAGAGAGGGTTTTACTTTTAATCATGGCTACCTTCAGCCGAGACTCCCTGCCAGGAGGAATCTCTGTTCCTCACATCCACTCTCTCTCTCTCCACCATTATCCCCGTCCTCCCTCTACCACGCAGGAGGCAGTTAAGCTACATGACGAAACGCATTAAAGAAAAGTAGAACAGGAAAGTTAAAACAGACACTTTTTTCAGGGTTTTTAAATATGTAAGGGTATAAAACGTCTCAGTTTTTGTTTACATACATTAAGTACACTAGCTCTGGCTCCCGGAGGCTGCTAATTGAGCGCTCGGTCAATTAGAGCACAGGTCCAATTAGCAACGTAAACATCAATTTTTACCGCTGCAGTAAGGACTCAATATGTACCGCTGTAGTGCACCATGTCTGTGAAATCGGCTGCAGAGTGCAGGCCCTGGTTCTTCTAAGTTTGATGAGGTGTTGCGTGGGTCTCAAGGTCTCTCTCCTTTCCTCCCGCAGAGCTCCAGGGTCGGTGGTCTGCCGACGAAAGGATCTGCACCCCCATGGCTGGTGAGACGGTTCGCTCGCTTCGTCTTCCACAGTTCAGTGGGAACACAACATCCATCCTCACGTAGGGAGGGGGGGAGGGAGGGTAGGGGGAGAGGAGGGAGGGGGGGGGGGAGAGGAGGAGGGGGGAAGAGGAGGGGGAAGAAGAGGGAGGGGGGAAGAAGTGGGGGGGGGGGTGAAGAGGAGGGAGGGGGGAAGAGGAGGGAGGGGGGGGGGTCCAACCTAACACCAGACAGATCTCAGTGTGGATGAGTGCATCTGATGGGCAGGAGGGGAGCGAGTGTTACCACTTCACCTCCATCTAGTGCCAATTCTCCCTGTGCCCTGTGCCCATGCAAAACCCAGAATAATCCTTCTGGAAGCCAGCCTGTAATCCGTTATCTCCCCTCTCCTCTGGTGTCTCAAAGCTGGCAGAACTGTCTCATTACTACGGTGATCAGAACTGTCACGTTACCACGGTGATCAGAACTGTCACGTTACCACGGTGATCAGGCAGCACCCTTGGAAACACTCCAGATTCCATCGTAGCTGTCGTGTTTTAATGTAGACATGTTTCTGTGTCTAGAGTTGTGTAAAGCCCAGCTTAAATGTTTGATTAGAGGTATTTTCATTTATTTGTTATTCTTGTTTGGAATCATGGTTGATCTTATAAATGGGCACAGTGCGTAAATGAATGTTAATAATTCACTTACAAAATTGGAAATTTGGAGAGAGAATTATTTCCTCAATAAGCTGTAACTTTATGGTGTTTAATGACATTATAATGAGCAATTAGTGTGCAGTAATGTGGTCGGGTTGTGATTTATTGATGTGGCTAAACTCGGCTGTGATCTTTGTTGCCCTTGTGTAGCTTGACATGAAATATTTATCCCGTTGATGCTGGCGTACGAGGACAAACTGAGTGAAAAAGATGTACTTCTGCAGTCAGTCGAGGTAAGTGTGTGTGTGAGGGTGCATATGTGTGTGCGTGTGTGTGTGTGTGTGAGGGTGCATATGTGTGCGTGTGTGTGAGGGTGCATATGTGTGTTCTTCCATGTGTGAAGACGTTTGTCCAGTGAAAGTGAGTTATGAAGTGTCCCTGCGTTAGGCCTGTGACATGAGCCTGAACGTACTTGTGTTCTTGAGAAGAACTTTCTCGATGAGAATAGTCCTGCTAGATTGCGAGGAGAGAGAGTGCAGTGTAGTGACATCTGTTCAATCAGATGCCTTCCTGCTGTCTAGCCTAGGTGAAATACATTAAACCGTGCGCCCCTTTTAAATGGAATATATATATATCGACAAAACAATGTTAAAGACATAACAAGTCCTTTTTAATCCGAGACAATTGAAAAAGAGGGGAGAGGGGGGGGGGGGGGCTTTCAGAGTTCTTGGCCTTGTCATGAATACAGACATGTCTCTGTGCACCAACGAAGAAGAAGCTTTTCATCCAGCCTTCCTAAATCAGTAATGCATCGGGTTACCTCAGGGTTATCGGCCTCCTGCTGGGTTTTCGGCATGAATAAGACCGTGGGAGAGACGTGTTAGACAGGAGAGGCTGGAGGGGAGTGGAAGTGTATCAGGAGGAAGGAGACAGGAGTAGGACAAGAATAGGAGACTATTCAACCCATTGTGGAATTGCGGGCCACGTGAACAGCCTATACTACTGTGCTCGATGATGGTGTGGCTTGTTCGGAAGAACTGAGAATGTGAGAATTAATATTCGTATATATTTTAATACCGCAGTGGCTACTGGCGCTGGCCACATTTCTATTTATGGATATCTCTCCCAAAATGGCAGTTTAAAGATGTAGCATACATCGTCAGACTGAGAGAAACTCACATGGAAAAAGTTGACTGCTCGCAATTACGTATTCCCTTTTAAATATGGATCATATATTCCCTTTGATGTGATGAGCACTCAAGGATTCACAGAGTAGGCTGTGTGATGGAGTTTACCCTGACATTACGGCCACATCTAAAGAAGAAGAAGAGGTAGCATACACTCGTTTCTTTGTAGCAAAGTGAGAGAATTAACTAGAAAGAGCATCTCCTGCATTTGAAGGCGCTGAAACGTGCCACGGAAGAAATAGAAGAAGAAGAAGAAGAAGAATATGAAGAAGTTGAATAAAGATTCAAAGAACCTTCAAGAACAATACTTGGAATGCTGAAGCAGCATTCCAACAATTACTCCGGTATAACCATCCAACTCTTCAAGGCCATGTCACACTCTGTCCAGAACCGGCGTATAGTTATATAGATTTATTTTGTATATTTAACACACATATATTTAATAGGTTTACTGGCCAGTCCTCTCTCCTCTCCTCGGAGAAGGTAGAGTGTTCTAATCCTTGCCTCAGGGAGCAAGGATCTTTATCATGTGCAGAAAACACATTCTCACACGAGTGGGTCGGGAGGGATCTAGAACCGTTCCGACAGCTGTGAATGACGGCTGGTTATTTCTGGCTTTTGAAACGTCTGTCTGTTGGAAGTTGCTATAGGCTCTCATGTTTGGATGGGTTTGATTGGACCTGAAACTAGGGTTCTGGGTTAGTTACTTTTCCACTACAGATTTTCAAAACTAATTTCACGAATGCCAGTGAATAGCATTCGGCTAAAGCTTATAGGTAGACAAAAAATGGGTCTTGCTTGCAAAATAAGCCAAATTGATCTTTATTTAATATAGGCCGTCACAATTCACTCTCCTGCCATAATCGATTTGTTTTATTTTTCCCCTTTAATCACAAACATTACCGAAAGCCAAAGAAAAGCAGTTGAGATTCTGATCGTCTCCATGTTACGCTCATGTCCAAATCAAGCCGTCTTCCCATTGTCATTAGCGGCGATCTTCACTCTAAATTAGAATAGCCAAGCGTGAAATTCAGATGACCTGGCTCCCATGGCGTGTGCAGGTTCCGTCTCTCCTGAGAGTGGATGAGTGTTGTTTTCCTGGTTTGTGCGTAGCGTGAAACTAATTCCACACGCACTTAGAAAATGGCGTTACTGTAGGGCCCTGACTGCACATTGTGACGAGCACTTATTTTCCTGGCATTTAATATCGTTTTCACCGCTACTTATCACAAATGAGTTTTACCGTTGTCATTATCACACACCGATAAACACAAGGGAGATGGTGTGTGCTGTGCTCTGCCTATACCTGTAAATGTCTTTTAGCAGCTATTAGTGAAAATGTTCCTTTTCAGATGCATTTTTTTTTCTTGTCTATCCAGGAGGATTTGGGGAAATTCCGTCAGAGAGTGGAGGAGGTGGTCCGTGAGAACGACAGACTTCATGAAGAACTGTCCAAGACAGGAGGGATCAGCCACAAGGAGTGGTGAGGACGTCTGTGTGTGTGTGTTGTGATCGTTTGAGAGCGTGGAGAGGTTGCTAACATCGTTGTATGCCCACATCACGGCGCTCTGACAGAGCCTGCTTTTACACGGGCCAACGTCCTTAAACGGCAGTTAATTATCTCTCCTTCACGTTCAAGTGAAAATCAAAGCCGCCCACTAGCTCTGTTATCCACCTGCGAATACAAGGACCTGGATCGCATCGGTCTGACACATCCTCCATTTCTCTCCCACAGTCTCACTCTCTGTCATAGAAGAAGCACCCTTCTTTTAGGAGAATATCCACAACTGAAAATCTTGTCAATATTTCATCTAACCCTGTGTATATATACTGAGTGTGTAACACATTTGAAGACTATGTACTAGAAGGACATTATTATAACATTTGCATGTGTTCTTAGAAACAGGTGCAGAATTGTCCTTCGCACTGTGTGTAATAGGGTCTTGCTGTGGGATTATGCCACATACAAGACTGGATATAAAGAAATGGAACAATAAGTTTCTCTCAAAATATCTTCAACGTCTATGAGGAGTGATTCAAAGGGTATCTTCCTTTCTATCAATGTCCCTTTTGAATATGCCTTGAAGACGGCCCAATATCTATCTGACAATTAAATCTGTAAATCATCCTTACAGAATCTCTGTAAAGGCTACTGAAAGTTCCAATCCCCCAAATCCAGTTTCCCCATGTGTGAGCAATTAGTGCTGTACTGTACGCCGTTGTAATGTATTTTTTTTAAATATACATACAGATATGTACCGGGCTCAGTATGAAATATGAAGTTGCATATTTTGTACACTCGACACATTTAAGAATGCCAGGAGTGTTGCTCTCAGCAGAGTACAACGAGGATATAGACTCCACTTCTCTCTCTCTCCGTCCAACCGAGAGCAGTGAACTTTACACGTGTGAGTGGCTTATTCATGTTTATTTCTTTGGCTCCTGGGTTGTTTGCCCAGAGGTAACACCCTCTCCTCCCTGGTTCCACGCAGAACAAGCAATTACCAAACACACTTTGTTCACGCAGGGCTCTGAACTTTATCAGCTCTCTGCAGATTTGATTCCACACTGCTCAGGGAAAAGCAGTTTGGCAGCTGGACATTTGCTGGTTGTTTTCTCTCTCTTTTTCTCTGTGTGCCGTACACATGCCCCGTAAGCTGGGATGAACGTGTACTGAATTTTCTCTTGTCTATCTCTGTCTCTTTTTGTCTGTGACCACTCCATCTCTCTCTCTCTCTCTTTCTGTCTGTCTTCATCTCTACCTCTCTCTCTCTACCTCTCTACCTCTCTCTCTCTCTTTCTGTCTGTCTTCATCTCTCTCTCTCTCTCTCTCTCTCTCTCTCTCTCTCTCTCTCTGTCCCTGTGTCTCCTGTCCTTCGTGCTCTCCCCAGGAGGCAGCTTCAAGAGCAGGCCAGGCTGGTGCTGCAGGAGAACCAGGTGTTGATAGAACAGCTGGAGGTGCAGCATGCCAAGGCCAAGGACAGCCACAGCCGCCACCACACTGAGGGTAGGAGGAGGGGTGAGGGTGGGGGCAGGAGGGGAGGGGAACAGGAGGGGGGGACAGGCAGGGAGGAGGAGGGGAGGGGATGGGGCCAGAAGGGTCTGAGGAGCATCTAGGGAGGGGGCAGAGGAGGAGGAGGGGAGGGGATGGGGCCAGAAGGGTCTGAGGAGCATCTAGGGAGGGGGCAGAGGAGGAGGGTGGACAGCAAGAAGGAGGGGGTGATGTTACTGGTTATTTTCAATCATCTTCAGTCTCACTCTCCTGAGATTTCCGTCTGAATGTTGTGAAAGGATTGGTCATGGCTGCATCTCTATCTGTCATTAACCAGTGAGCCTTTGGCTGCCAGTAGACCGCTGATACAGCTAAGTCTTTTCTGAGCACGACCTTGAACATTCAGGCTAACTCTTTCTCTCTCTCTCTATTTTCTGTTCTCCTCCTCACCTATCCTTGCTACTGCTCTCTCTCTCTCTCTCTCCTCTCCTTCTCTTTTCCTGTTCTGTCTTTCTCTTCTGTTTTCTCTTCCTTCCTTCCCTCCCTCCCCTCCCTCCCTCCCTCCCTCCCTCCCTCCCTCCCTCCCTCCCTCCCTCCCTCCCTCCCTCCCTCCCTCCCCTCCCTCCCTCCAGTAACCAAAGTGTCGAAGCAGCTGATGTTGCTGGAGGCTGAGAAGCAGAGGCTGGAGGCTGAGCTGGGGGAGGTCCGGGCAGAGCTGCGGACGCTGCAGGCCCAACACCAGCAGGCTCGCTCCTGCCTGGAGAACGCCGTCAGCTGGGAGGAGCACTGTGCCATCGCTACCAAACTCAAACGGTAGACAGACGGGTGGGGGTGGGGGTGGGGTCGGTAGGAGGAGGGGCTGAGGCCCACTCTCTAGACCTGTCCTGTCTTACCCGGTGTATATCTTTAATGCATAACAGTATATAACCATATCCCCCACACCCTGGCCTGCCTGCCTGAGATACAATATTTCGGTCAGAGGGGGAGGAGGAAGAGGAGGAAAAAAGGGGAAGAGGGGAAGAGGAGGGGAGGAGGAGGAAGGGAAGGGGAGGGGAGGGGAGGGGAAGAAGAGGAGGAGGAGGAGGAGGGGAGGAGGAGGGGAGGAAGAGGGGAAGGGGAAGAGGAGGGGCAAGGAGCTGCTTCAGACTTTTGAAGCGCACCGCTGGTCTCCTGGTCACTGTGACAAATGAGCTGAGTAGATCCGACAGATGGGGTGCGTGTGTGTGTGTGTGTGTGTGGCCTCCCTCAACTGTCGGCAGCTATTGTTTTAAACAGCTCCCATCTCCCAGGAGACTGATTAGGAAGTCAGCTAGTCCTATACTTCAGGGTCAAAATCCACTAAATGTTTTAGATGACTGTCACGGCCTTGGAAGTAAAACACAAGTGTTTTATATCCAGTTCATAAGGGATATTTTTTGGGGGGGGTATTTTTTTTTTCTCTCTCTCAAATATTGCTGGAAATATCTTCCCTCATCTGTCAGAACCATTTGAGATCAAACTTCTGGGTGAAGCGATTGTTGTTCCACATGGATTTCCTAAGAGAACCGCTACAGATATTCATTTTGTTGAATGAGAGTCGAATACATGCCCGTTCCCCAAGTTGGGATAGTCCAACACTGAGGTCAAGTGGGGGAGACTGTTTTTGACTTCAAACTGAGCTGCGATTAAAGTAGAAGTGTAATCTCCCACCTTTTATCTTCTGCTGAGATCTCAAATATGTTCTTAAATTGTATTTTTAACCGGAAAATGGGGCATGAATGGTGTGATGTGATGTGGAACCCCCCCCCCCCGGAAAAAATTAAAACATAAAATAAAGAAAAAATTAATTTATGAAATGACAATTTAATTTTGGAAATGATGCAATAAAAATAGTAATTACTCTGAAAAAGACAAGCCCCAGCTTCTGCACACCACTGTTAGTCAGACTACTAAATCTAGTGCTGAAAGGCACATATTAATTTCCAGTGTGATCTTCACAGAAGGGAAATTCTCTAATGGCAGCAATCTATTAAAAAACCTTGTGTTTCATTTGATGGAAGAAAACTTTGAAATTAATGAATTTCACCCAAAACAGGCAAGCAAGTAGCTCACCACCCGCTACGGTTATTTAACTTTATTTATTCACAGAGTCAAAGGCGTGGGAATTTATTTGAAGACTTTGTTGTTGCTGTTTTCCACCCGCCGAGGGCTCATTGAAGTCTGGGTTTGGGCGTCCCTGCTAAGAGCCTGCTCTGAGGCTCCCTGGCTCTATTAGCTTCCTGCTCCATTAGTCATCCGACGGGGAAATGGAGTGAAAGGAAGATTCTGTGATGCGTCTTAACCGAGCCAGACAAAGGATACGGCCCCAGACAAGCACTTCAAAACCCCCAAAGTTTTGAAAGTAGGATGCCGTTAAGAAAGGCAGAAAAGGAGGCTTGGTGTTCGTAGTGTAAGACGCACAGGTACATGGAGGTCGTTTAGTGGTTTCAGTTGGTTCGTCACTGCGGGACTGAAGGTCGAGCCGTAGTGTGAACTCGACCAAACGTCAGATTGGATTATGAACTATAGAGTTTGTTGTACTTTGACTGCAAATCTTGACGCACCAACAAACATCAGTACAGTGTAACAGTGTGATCTCTTTGTATTCATTTTTATAACCATAACACACACACTCACACCTCACCCACTCACCTGTGTGTGTGTCTGTGTGTGTCTGTGTGTGTCTGTGTGTGTGTGTGTGTGTCCTCCCAGCCAACTGGAGCAGGAGGGGGGCAGGCAGCGGAGCGAGGTGGAGGAGCTGCAGGCGAGGGTGTCCAGCCTGCAGGGGGAGAAGAGGAGTCTGGTCCTGGACAAGGCTGACCTGGCCGCAGACATCAAGCGCATGGAGGCACAGTGGGAGCTCTCCAGGCACGCCAGCAGGTCAGCACGGCCATCTTGGATTCACGCAACAACTAATGTTTTTTGTATTTCTTTTAAATACCTTTTTACTTGTTGCTAGTGTAAATGGCTTATCTGCTGAATGGAGTCACGTTATTCTAAGAGATCTTATCAAGGGGAAAATGTCTTACTTTATTGGCAACAGACGTATTTGTTTTCATCACAAGCAAGCTCATAACTGATATTTCTGTACTTAAATCTGATTGGATGTTTCCTCCCTCCCCTCGTGTCCTCCAGGAAAGCCCAGAGGAAGATCGGCGTGTTGAAGCAGCAGATGGAGGCGTCTCTGGAGAAGCAGCTGACGGCTCACCAGTACCTGGCCAGCATCGTGACCCTGGCAGAGAAGACCACACTAGAGAGAGACCAGCTCATGCACATGGTATGCTGCCCGCCTGGACACAGCATGACACACACAACATCGATCCCTCTCACGTTATCTTCATGCTCACGGACGGTTTGGACGGGAAGTTTGACCAGACAGGCAGGGAGAGAAAGAGAGGGGCTGATGTGCAGCGGCAGGGACAGGGCCAGGGATTTGAACCTAGGGCGTCCCGATACCTTTCAGATTTACATTTAGTCATTTAGCAGACGGTCTTATCCAGAGCGACTTACAGTAAGTACAGGGACATTCCCCCCGAGGCAAGTAGGGTGAAGTGCCTTGCCCAAGGACACAACGTAATTTGTCACGGCCGGAATCGAACTGGCAACCTTCAGATTACTAGGCCGATTCCCTAACCGCTCAGCCACCTGACTCCCGCTTACATCCTGCATGCTACTGAAACAGCCTCAACATATTGACATGTGGTCAATATGTGTCAACATCAAGGAAACATTAGTTTCCTGTGTTCTTGGCTGTGTTCTTGGCTGTGTAACCGCCCCCAGCCTGGGGAAGATATGCTTACTCCAGCTGGCAGAAAGGTCGAGAGAAACCGACTGTTCTGGATATTTTAGTCCCAAGCGTACGAGGGTTGTGACACCTACGAAACGATCCATCATAGCAGCCACCTGCTGCTCTAACGGCACATTTGACTTTCTAATTAAACACACAAAGATTTCCACTAGGAAAAAAACCAGGATCATTAGCTCTGCTTTATTCCTCAGGTAAGGACTCTTCTTACAGCAGCATGAATGAAAGAAGCCTTTCATACGATGTCGCTAGCCTCTCTAAAGTAAAGGCTGGTTAGTTTGTTTGTCTTCCGTGAGGGTGTATGACATTTACATTTTACATGTAGTCATTTAGCAGACGCTCTTATCCAGAGCGACTTACAGTAAGTACAGGGACATTCCCCCAAGGCAAGTAGGGTGAAGTGTCTTGCCCAAGGACACAACGTCATTTAGCAGAGCCGGGGATCGAACCAGCAACCTTCTGATTACTAGCCCGATTCCCTAACCGCTCAGCCATCTGCCTGGGTTTATCCCTCCAGTGCCGTAATGACGGGTCTGCAGGCCGCAGAAGGGAATTAATTTGCATTCGATTAATTAGCAAGATTGTTGCAGAAGACCATGAAGGATAAAAGCTGTATCTAATTTATCCTCTGTGTTTATTACATGAGCAAACACAAGAATTACATTTAGTCATTTAGCAGACGCTCTTATCCAGAGCGACTTACAGTAAGTACAGGGACATTCCCCTGAGGCAAGTAGGGTGAAGTGTCTTGCCCAAGGACACAACATAATTTGGCGCAGCCAGGAAACGAACCGGTAACCTTCAGATTACTAGCCCGACTCCCTCACCGCTCAGCCACCTGACTCCCTGAGAACACTATCCACGTCTAACATACCCAGTGCTGGAACTCCTGTGGTTGCGTAGACAGACAAACAGTAGTCAAATCATAGTTGTGATTCACCTGTATAGCGCAGTACCTGGGACCCTAACCCACCCTCCACTTACAGTGCCTGTCAGAAGTTAGGAAACGCCCCAACCTTGTCTTTTATCATTTGAGAGATGCACGTTCCTGTTGTTTTAATGCAACACACTAGGACATTTAACGTTTTGAAGAGTCACTTTTTACCAAAATGTACTGATATTTGTACAAAAAGCTTAATTTTCATCAAACTGTCACCTTAGGCAATATTTGAGAACATGGTAACTCATAATATACATGTAGGTTAAATGCCCTATAGACATCCATTGAGTGATTGAATTCATGCATTACAAGCTATGAAGAACAGGTAGTGCATGTGTTTCTCAAAAACGGTAAAAGGCTGTATTTCCAGACTTGACAGGCACTACATACTAGAGCCCGACCAATAAAGGATTTTTAAGGCTGATACCGATACAAATATTTGGTGATTTAAAAATCCGATATTCCGATATCGGCCGATAAAAAAAAAAAAAAAAAAAAAAAAAATACAAACTTAAGATATGAAACTTAAAGTCCTTTGAACACAAAAAAAAAAAAAATTAAAAAAATAAATAAAATAATATTCATTTATCGGACATTATAAATGATACTGATAGTTTGGAAAATGCCCAATATCGTCCGATAATATCGGCCCGCCGATATATCGGTCGGGCTCTACTACATAGACACGCGTCCCTTATGGACTGGTCAAATGTTCCCTCCAGCCCTCCTTCCTTCATGGCTGAACCACAACCAGCAGCAGCCGTCAGCTTCAGTGAATCAGCAGTTCCTCCATCGTTTGTTGTGTGTCTCTCCTCCTCCGACTGCCTCGCCTCGCAGGTGTTGCTGAGTTATTTAGGCTTTGTAGAGGCAGTGGTCTGGTTAGAGGCAGGCCCCGGGCAGTGTGAGTCAGAGGCTCACTAGTCCAGCGCTTCCTTAATTAGCGAGCCTGGCCTCGTCAGCCTCCCCTCCTCCTCCCCCCCCCCCCCTCCTCATTCCCCCCTCTGCTCTGCTCCTCTCTGGAGACCAGTTGCTGCCGGATCATTCTAGCCCAGGCAGTAATTGGTCTTCGTTTTGGTATACGTTCCTCTGTGTGTTTGTGTGTGTGCGGGGGAAATCTGTGTTTTTGTGTGCGTGTGTTAGTATGGGGGATCTGCGTTTGTGTGAGGGTGTGTGTTTGTGGGATGTGTGTGGTTGTGTTTGCGTCTTCGTCTGTTGCTCTGTCCCTTCAGGCCGGTGCAGAGACCCTGCACGCTGTTTTCCTCGCGTTATTATGTGTTTGGGCCCGGGGGGGGAAGGACTGTTGTGCTTAAATCACAGTGGAAATTACATCTGCCTCTTTTCTCTTAGATGCATCATCTCCTCTCTGGCAGTAGGCTGCCGTAGGTGGCCTGGGACTCTCTCTCTCCTCTCTCTCTCTCCCTCTCTCCCTCTCTCTCTCTCTCTCTCTCTCTCTCTCTCTCTCTCTCTCTCTCTCTCTCTCTCTCTCTCTCTCCCCTCTCTCTCTCTCTCTCTCTCTCCCCCCTCTCTCTCTCTCATCTTTCAGGGGAATGGGGTGTGTGTGTAAGTGAGTGTAAGATATCGAAAGATTCTGCCTACAGCTCCATCGCATTGGATGACAGTTTAAGACCGTAAACTGAATCTGGGAGCTTGAATCCGCCTTGCATCAGCCGGTGTGGAGGAAGAGCTCTTCTCTAAAGGCTTCTCAACATGTTGCTTGTGTCTGTGTTTTCAAACGGACAAACACAATTTGTGTCCGTAACACTGGTTAGGAAGAATGTTTGTCTGCAGGTGTTTATTTGAAGCTGGCTGCTGTATTCTGCGCCTGTTTGAGTTCTCTCTCATATTTGTGTAGTTGAGTTTCCAGATGGATAAACAATTTTTTGTTGTTTGTTGTTTTACTTATTGTTGCAGACCTCGCTAAACAGGCAAACACGTTTAATTGGTTTATTTGATAGCTCTGGTTTTAAGGCATGGATTTTTATTAATCAGATTTGAATTATTTGTTATGGTATTCTTAGAAATAAGAATTTTAACAAGTTGCTTTAACTTGTCTATCAGTTGCACATGAGCAAAATAAGCTGCTGTAGGTGTACAGCAAATCCCTTGTTCGAGCGCACACTTTTATCCAATTATCTTGCGATGGGCTGCATTTTAATAAGCCTTCCTTTCCTCCCTTTCTCTCCCTCTGCCTGCTTCACTCCCTCTCTCTCCCTTTGCTTGCTTCACTCCATCTGTCCTTCCATCCATCCGACCACCTGCACATCCATCCATCCATCCGACCACCTGCACATCTATCCATCCATCCGACCACCTGCACATCCTTCCATCCATCCATCCGACCACCTGCACATCCTTCCATCCATCCGATCCTTCTTTCCATCCATCTGACCCATCCACCCTTCCTATCCCCCTCCTCTTCCTCTTCCTCCTCCTCCTCCCAGATCCGTAACCCCTGCTGTGCCCTCTCTCTCCCCCCAGGCCTCTGCGCTGGAGCAGGACAAGCAGGGGGTCCTAGCCACGGCCCTGGACGGCACAGTCCGTCTCGGAAAGCTGCACGAACGAGTCAAGGTGAGCTGGCGTGACCACGCCTCTGGACGGCTGGACGTTTTCCTCTCACACACACATGCACACACACACACACACATGCACGCACACACACACGCACACACGCACACACACACACACACACGCACACACACACATGCACACACACACACACACATGCACACACACCTGACCTCCTGACAGAGCCAACTCGGACTGAGTTCTTCTGTGCATCTAGACGTTGTGATCGTGTTATGAGGGGAAACGTGTTACACACACTGCTGCTTCCTCATCCGTCTCGTCAGCTGTTCGGTAGTAAGGCTGTGTGTGTGTGTGTGTGTGTGTGTGGACATGGTGTGCAGTATTGTTTTTGGTTGTGGGTTAGCTAGTAAAGTGGTGTGTTTGTGTGTGCGTGTAAAGGTTTGTGTGTGTGTGTGTGTACACGCATGCCCAGTGCTTTGTACTTGATCAGAGGTCTTCCAAACAGGAGCCAGGTGTCTCCAGGAACCTTCAGCCTGCGCCCCCATCGATCGCCCTGTCAGAGGCTGATGCAACGCCTACCAGGGCCCGTGCTGACAAGCCCAGAGCACAATTACATGAAACTCCCTGCCTCGAGGCAGGCCAAACAGAGGCAGGCCCGGTCAGCGAGGCACGGCCTGGGTCTCAATCTCTGTCTCCATCTCGCCCTTGTGGTTTCATATCTGAGCATAACACGTCAAGCATCCGGTCATCAAACTGGCTACTGTGGCCGTCACAACGCTAGCGGCTGATACGGCCCCGGGATTCGACGCTTGGGAAGGATTGCTTGGACGTTGGGTCTGGTCATGTAACAAGGTTCTCCAGTCCCTAGCTGGTGGTCGGTGTTTGGGCTGTGGCTCAAGGGTCCAGTCGGCAGAGGGATGTCCAGGGGCTGGTGTTGGGCCCGGTGCAGTGCTGCGATGGGCCCGGGTGATTAATGGGCACCGTCTGGCAGACCAAGGCCGCTTTAGGAGATGCTAATGGTGATCTGTAAATTAAATCTGCTGGGCATTGGATCAATGTCAACTGGCGGCTTGCAGCATTGGCTCTATTAATCTACTCTGTGTGTGTGTGTGTGGGGAGTGGAGGCGTAAAGTGTTTGTGTGTGTTAGTGAGTTCATGGGGGCTGTGTGTGTGTGTTGTGTGTGTGTGTGTGTGTGTGTGTGGGGGGGGGGGGGGGGTGGGGGGGGGGGGTAGTATTTCCTACGTTAGGTGTTTGAGCCGTAAAACCAAACTGTTGTTCCAGATGGAACATGTTGTTCTGTTGAGGCGGGATTGGAGCAAAACACACGTGAACGAGAAAACAGAAATACAAGGACTATCAGTCAACAGACCGCAACATGAAGCTAGGAGCACAGACCAAGAAACCTCCCACACAAGAGTTCTCCCAAAACAATCTTATCAAAGGTCATATTCATTGTTTGAAAGCTGAATGTATAGCCTCCGAAACCCTCACCCCAATCTGAGCAGAGGAAAGACTTCTCACACTGAGGACTGTGTAGCGGCTGACAGTCGGCTCTTGTGTGCCCACTGAGGCGTTAAACAAAGCAAGGCTAATGTGAGGCTCGCTTCTGTCCATTTGTCAACCTTAATAGGTTTTTTGGGGAGTTGTAGTTTATTTCCTACGGTTCAGTGACTTGAGGAGGGCGGCCTGGGTGGTTGTTTCAGTCACTGCCACGGCTGTGTGAGCTGTAGAGTCTAAGAGATCTTGTGAAAGTCTCATTCACTTCGCTACATTACTTGGACTGCATTAAACAAACTCAGGAAACTAAACCTCTGTCTTTCTGTCTCAGTGTCCAGAGCTCGCAAGTCGCAACTGACTTTTTTCCTCACTGTCCCAGTAATGTCCCAAAGTGCAAAATTAAGCATCCCAAACTGAACTTGACCTGTCCCAAAATGTAAGTTTTTGCATTTTGACATCATGACATGACAAGTTTTGAAAGTTTGAACAAATATTTGTGATTACAAAGGTTGTTATGGAATTTTAAGCTAGAGCTGTTTTATGCATTTATATTGTTATGGTCTGTCGTCTGTCTGTCGTCCCAAAGTCGGTGTTGAACTGTCCCAGACAGAGATCTTTATCATCGACGACAGGACGCCGTTAATTTCGAGCCCTGTCTGTACCTCTCTCACACACACACACACACACACACACACACCCTCACACACACACACACACACACACAGTCCCTCGCTCTTCACCCCCTCTCTATTTATCCCGTCCTCTCAAACAGAAGTGTGTATTTCATCCCGCAGTGTGTGTGTGTGTGTGCCTGCCTCTGTGCCAACGCTGTGGTCCTCGGAAGCTTCCGGGCTGCAGGACGGCACCCTGGGGCCTTGCTCTGCTCGCCACCTCCTGCCAACAGCCACCTGCATTGCCCTCCTTTCACAAGCCAATGTCACTGCGTATCAAATGCCAACCGCTAGCTGCTTGTTCTCCACAAAGCACTGCAGACCAGATCCCAGGTCAGCCAGGCTGTGTGGTGGACAGACCGACTCTCTCTGTCTCTCTCTCTCCGTCCCTCCCCCTCTCTCTCTCTCTCTCTCTCTCTCTCTCACTCTCTCTCTCTCTCTCCGTCCCTCCCCCCTCTCTCTCTCCCCCCCCCCCCCCCCCCCCTCTCTCTCTCTCTCTCTTTCATATATCGAACTGACGCAGTGACCTCATTACTGGTCGAACGCGTCATTTTTTTTTAACCGCTGGCTCGCTCTCCGTGGATTTGAACGTGACCCAGCGGGTTACCGAGTGCGAGCGTGCGTGTGTCAGATGGATGGTGATAGCGTCTAACGGATAATAATAGATTGTGACGTAGAGAAGGGAAGATCATCTCGCCGGCACTCAGACAATCAGGCTCTGATTACGAGCACCGCTGCCCCCTCCCTGCCTCGACCTCGTCGCCCCCTCCCTCCAGCCACCACAGACTCTTAAATGCCACCGTTTGAGGAAAATGAAAACAGCTTCTGGTATGATGGGCTGGTTCACACTCATTCTGACTGATATGGCCATGGGGGTAGCAGACGGGGGGGTTGGTGTAACAGCTGGGGGGAAGGAACAGCAGGAGGGGGAACAGCCGTAAGGGAGGGAACAGCCATGGTGTTCCCCATTCTGTCCCATACAGACCTGCTAGTGACTGAGGAACTGAGATCATCCTAACCTCAAGTCCCCAGGCCTCTCCTGTTTGGCCAAGGGGCATCTTACGTTTACATTTAGTCATTTAGCAGACGCTCTTATCCAGAGCGACTTACAGTAAGTACAGGGACATTCCCCCCCCAGGCAAGTAGGGTGAAGTGCCTTGCCCAAGGACACAACGCCATTTCGCACGGCCAGGAATCGAACCGGCAACCTTCAGATTACTAGCCCGATTCCCTAACCGCTCAGCCACCTGACTCCTCTGCGAGGCGGCCTTCCCTGCCAGCCGTCTGGAGGCTGGGAGCAGGGCTTCCTGCCATAGGCCGAGGCCTGGACCTGCATAGAAGTATCCGGATGTGAAGTAACGTTGCCATGTGACAAAACGTAATGGGTTTCAGTACATTTACATGGGCGATGAAAGTATTGGTTTGTGTGTGTGTGTATCTTCCTTTAGCCTTCAGATGCAAGCCTTAAGGAGATGCTTAGTCACAATGGATTTTAATGTGATTTCTATGGCCGTGTACTGAACATACGCGCACACACACACTCAGTCACACAGACTCACACTCACACTTGTACACACTCACACAAACATGCGCGTCGACACACACGCACAGAACAGACACACACATGAGATGATCCAATTCCGAGCCGGTATCTTCTCTCAAGCTAGCTGCAATATACAATCTACAATATTTCCCCGCTGGAACAGAAAAACTGTTCCCACGACGAGGATCTCATTAAAATGGAAAGTTTCTCGAGTGTTACCTTAAACCGCTTTCCTCCGCCGTGCTGGAAACAGCAGTTACAGCTCTGCCTCCTCAGGAGAGAGAGAGAGGTGGAGAGAGGTAGAGAGAGAGAGACTCGCCCACCAATAATCCCCCCTCCCTCCCCTGGGCCGCTGAGCAGGAGACAGGAGGATGGGGGGGGGGGTTTAGATCTGTTCAGTAAGCGTTATGTTGGCCATGGGGGTGATGATGTCAGCATCTAGACTCTCACCGCTTTGATCGTGTTCTGAGGGGACGTCTTTAAGGGCTTCACTGGGTGTTCCCACTCCTGCTATACAGTTAATAGGTGGAGGGCGTCAACAACGCCTGTAGTACGAGCTGTTATGGAGGGAGGCGGGAGGGGGTGGCTGGTGTTTTGTGTGTGCTTGTAATGAGAGAGCGTGTGCCCTTGTGTGTGTGTGCATTCATTCCTGTCAGTCAGGTTTGACTGACAGTGACCGTGTGTACTTATACTGCCCTGTGTGTGTGTGTGTGTGTGTGTGTGTGTGGGCTGTCGACTCAATGCACCATGGAGATCCTGACAACCCCCTCCCTCCCCGTCTCTGAGGTGCTAACATACTAATGCTGCTGTGGACATTTCCTCCTCACACCGTCCCTGTCGAGCCGTCCCTATGGAGCCGTCCCTGTCGACCCGTCCCTGTGGAGCCGTCCCTGTCGACCCGTCCCTGTCGACCCGTCCCTGTGGACCCGTCCCTGTCGACCCGTCCCTGTCGATCCGTCCCTGTGGAGCCGTCCCTGTCGATCCGTCCCTGTGGAGCCGTCCCTGTCGAGCCGTCCCTGTCGAGCCGTCCCTGTGGAGCCGTCCCTGTCGACCCGTACCTGTCGAGCCGTGCCTGTCCAGCTGTCCCTGTGGAGCCGTCCCTGTCGACCTGTCCCTGTCGAGCCGTGCCTGCTGATTGCTGAAGAGGGACTGAAGCCTCTGGCTCCGGCCCCTCAGACAGCCGTGGGATGGAAGTGTTTCCATCACCAGAGCTAAGAGGGGGAGGATCGACCACATGATAGACCACCTCTTACTCCCACTTCCTCCCTTTTTCACGCTCTCTCACACTTTGGCTCTGTCGCACCTTCTCTCTCTCTCTGTCTCTCTCAAGCTCTCTCCTGTCTCTCTGGATGTTCTGCCACTCACACACAGAGATGTTCCTTCCCTCTTCCTCCCTTTTTCCTCTGTTTCAGATTCTGACCATACGCATAATCAAGCCTCGTCCCTGCGGAGGCTGACTCCCGTCTACAGTCTGCTTCCTCCTCCTGTCTGGAGTCTCCTTCCTCCTCCTGTCTGGAGTCTCCTTCCTCCTCCTGTCTCGAGTCTCCTTCCTCCTCCTGTCTGGAGTCTCCTCCCTCCTCCTGTCTGGAGTCTCCTTCCTCCTCCCGTCTGGAGTCTCCTTCCTCCTCCTGTCTGGAGTCTCCTTCCTCCTCCCGTCTGGAGTCTCCTTCCTCCTCCTGTCTGGAGTCTCCTTCCCCCCCCAACTCAGTTACCCCCCCAACGGAATGTTATCCCCCCCGACCCGCGCCCCCCCACGGTGCCACTTGGGTGATTCCGGTCTTGCCAGTTACTCCTCTCCCCTGCAGAGAGCAGAGTGTATCAGCAGGATTTGCTGCTGGGTGGGTGAGGAGGTAAGCTCATTTCTGAAATGCCATAGGTTCCTCTCTGTGTTGTGGTCTGACCCGGAACACACACACACACACACACACACTGACACACACACTTTGGTTCCTGGATCGTTTCCAAGATAAACTAAGATTAGGGAAATGTGCTATCTGAAGGGGCTGTCACGGCTGCCTGCTCACGTGGGCTGTAGAGGACCGTATGTTTGTGTTCTGCCTCATCTCCCAGCCTCTCTGGAGCCAGAACTGGGCTGCAGTGTGGGCATGTGCGGCTTTACATTTACATTACATTTAGTTATTTAGCAGACGCTCTTATCCAGAGCGACTTACAGTAAGTACAGGGACATTCCCCCCGTGGCAAGTAGGGTGAAGTGCCTTGCCCAAGGACACAACGTCATTTGGCATGGCCGGGGAATCGAACTGGCGACCTTCAGATTACCAGTCCGATTCCCTCACCGTTCAGCCACCTGACTCCCATAAGAATGTTTTTTTTTTCTGTAACAGACAAAACTTGAAATATTTATCAGGCTTTGCATCAGGCAACCGTTCCTGTAACCGCGGAGATGGCAGCTAGCTCAGCTAGCTCCCTCACCGCTCAGCCACTTGACTCCCTAGCCTTTTAACGCTTTTTCACGTTAAAAGGCTACGACACTTTAATTTTACCCTATCCCTTCTGATTTGGGGTGTGCCATTAGCAGATGAAAGCCGATTTGTTGATCTATTTATTGTTTTAAAAATACTCTGCATGCACGCTAATAATTGACACGATTAAACTCAGTAAAGTTGGATGTGTATTTACCGATGCAAAGCCTACGAAAGACTTTGACAGGCTTTTAAAGTTTGAACAAGCTTTGCTACCTGTGCTAATGGCCTCTATTTCTAAAGAGCCCGGCTCCACAATATGTTTTCATAGGTTTCTCTCTCTTTCCATCTCTATCTCTCTCTCTCTACCTATCTCTCTCTCGCTCTCTCTGAGTGACACAATTAATCTCCTCTGCAGACAGACGCGTTCTGTTCAGGGCTAGGAGCTCCAACAAACCCTCTGAGGGGGCCCCTGTCGCACACACACACACACACAGACAGACAAGCAAACAGACACACGTAAACAACCACACACACACAATAATACCTCCACATACACACACACACACACACGTACGCCCGCACAGACACAAACAGGATTACTATTAAGCCCAGCTTTCCACCGGGGGATTCTGGGTACGTTGCGATGATTTCCTTGGAACTGGAGAGAGGCTCCGGGGGAACGAGCTCTTGATACCTTTCTGTTTAACGAGGAAATGAGGATACAGGAGGGAGATCCCGGTGACTCAGCACACAGCCGCACACGCAGGGGCGAGCCATCACGTGTCCCGCCCCCTTCCGCTGTGTTTGGCGTAGCCACGGTGACGACACAGGAAGTGGAGCAACACCAGGTTCTTCTTTGAGTGCTGATGCTGTGACGTGCGGCGTTTTTTTATTTGAACCTGAGGATGCACACGCACAAGTAATCCAATCGTTCTTTACAACAGTTCATGATAAAGAGTTCATTAATGTGTTTTTGCCTGCGTTGTGTGTGGTTGTGTGGTTGTGTGAATGCGTGGTTGTGTGTGTGTGTGTGTGTGTCCTCCCTCACATGAAGGCCTCATCAGAAAGGTCACAGTGAGATCTCTCCCCCCTGCAGCCTTGCCTCAGGGTGAGCCAGGGTCACACAGCGAAGGAGAAGGAAATACCCCCAGCCTCTCCCGTGTAGTACAGCACACAGCCTGAGTCCAGCCCACAGCATGTCTGGTGTGAGGCTGAAGGGGTGATGTGGGGTGCTGTGTCCACAGCATGTCTGGTGTGAGGCTGAAGGGGTGATGTGGGGACACAAGCTAGAGTGAAGCTCCACGGTGGATGTGGTGTTTCTGAGATGATTCTTCTCTCTGGTGTGGTATCTGCACTCTCTCCCTCTCCTCCCCCTCTGTCTCCCTCTCTCTCCTCCCCTGTCTCTCTTTCATTCAGTCTCCCTCTCTCCCTCTCTCTCCCTCTGTCTCTCTCCCTCTATCTCTCTTTCATTCAGTCTCTCTCTCTCACCACCCCTGTCTCTCACTCCCCTACCTCTCTTATATATGTCAGTTTTGATGAGATTTCTGTTTATTTTAGGGGAGTGCAGTAACTCAATCAGTCTGCTCTCTGCTTTCTCTCATTGATATTCTCCGGGCTGTGTGGTGCAGCAGTGGTACTGGGGAGATGTGTCCACACTCATCTCTCCTCTTCTTCTCTCCCTCTCTCTCTCCCTCCTTCCCCTTCTTTCTTTCTCCTCCCTTTCCTTCCCGTCATACTTCCTTATTCCTCGTCCCACTATTCTCTCGTCTCACTAACCTTTCTCTTTTCCTCTTCTCCCTCCCCTCCTCCTCCTCTCATCCCTCCCCTCCTCCTCCTCTCATCTCTCTCCTCCCATGCTGCCCTCCTCCCATGCTGCCCTCCTCCTCTCATCCCCTCCTCCTCTCATTCCTCCCCTCCTCCTCCTCTCATCTCTCTCCTCCCATGCTGCCCTCCTCCTCCCATGCTGCCCTCCTCCTCTCATCCCTCCCCTCCTCTCCTCTCCTCCCTTTCCTCCTGCTGTCAGTCTCCTGGTGGCTAATTAGACAAAGCAGATGTGGCTCTCTCACAGCGGGGTAAATAAAGGGCTGGGAGGCAACATTGCTGCTGAGGGACCCCACTGTGTGTGTGTGTGCCTGTGTGCCTGTGTGTGCGCTTTGTGTTGTGGAAATTGAGTCGGCATGGAGACGAGGGTGTTTCCTTAGGTTTGAGTTAGCATCTACAACTCGTCAAAGTTTTCTTCTCGCCGCTCGATCGCAAGGCCGTTTATTAGCGGCCAGAAGGATGGGAGTCGGCAGGAAGTGATGTCGACACTGATGAGATCTGTTGACTGAAAATCACTGTTAAACTGTGAGCTGCGTGTGGGCTGAGTACTGCAGTGTGTTATGTAGGTTCAGGTTGAGAGCTCTGGGCTTTGTTGAAGAGTGCTTGTGGAGTGTGTGTGTGTGTGTGTGTGTATTTGTGGAGTGTGTTGTCACACACTCCAGTGAAGATCTCAGCGAAGATGAGCCCAGAGGCCAGGTGCTGCTGCAGATGCTCACGGTGTCTGAAGGAGCTGATCATCACTCAGACCGTGGACCAGACCCTGCTGTGTGGGTGTGTGTGTGTGTGTGTGTGGACCAGACCCTGCTGTGTGGGTGTGTGTGTGTGTGAACCAGACCCTGCTGTGTGGGTGGGTGTGTGTGTGTGTGTGGACCAGACCCTGCTGTGTGGGTGTGTGTGGGTGTGTGTGTGTGGACCAGACCCTGCTGTGTAGGTGTGTGTGTGTGTGTGTGGACCAGACCCTGCTGTGTAGGTGTGTGTGTGTGTGTGGGTGTTTGTGTGGACCAGACCCTGCTGTGTGGGTGTGTGTGTGTGTGTGGACCAGACCCTGCTGTGTGTGTGTGTGGACCAGACCCTGCTGCCTCTGTGTGTGTGGGTGGACCAGACCCTGGTGTGTGTGTGTGTGGACCAGACCCTGGTGTGTGTGTGTGGACCAGACCCTGGTGTGTGTGTGTGTGTGTGTGGACCAGACCCTGGTGTGTGTGTGTGTGGACCAGACCCTGGTGTGTGTGTGGACCAGACCCTGGTGTGTGTGTGTGTGGACCAGACCCTGGTGTGTGTGTGTGTGTGGACCAGACCCTGCTGTCGACCTGCAGATGCTAAATCCTCCACCCTAAATCCTCCACCCTCTCCATCTGCAGTCATAGTCACGGCTCCAGGGCCGGATACTGCAGGTGATTAACTGTGTACTGTACCCTGGCTGCTTCCTCTCCTCCCCCTGTCAGCTGCTGGGCTCTGCCCCCATGGACTGGTCCTCTCTACCAGCATCCCGGGTATGAGTCAAGCCTTTGCTTCTGTACTCAAACCAGAACTGGGAAGTTCACTGTGTTCTGACAATTCTATTAGAGTGTCTCTATAGCAACAGGCCACTGGGATGGAGGGAGGGGAAGGGGAGGGAGGGGAAGGAGAGAGAGAGACAGACAGACAGACAGAGAGAGAGAGAGCGAGAGACAGAGAGCGAGCGAGAGAGAGAGAGAGAGAGAGAGAGAGAGAGAGAGAGCGAGAGAGAGACAGAGGAGAGAGAGGAGAGAGAGAGCGAGAGAGAGAGAGAGAGAGAGAGAGATTCATCAGGCAACAGGAAGTAATGCCTGCTGCATTCCAAGTCTGACACTGTGAGCTTCCTCATTACAGACAACACAAGTAATGACTGTCAGGTTTGTTCCTGATCTGACCTCAGTCTGCGTTAACTCTCTCCCCTCAGTCTGCGTTAACTCTCTCCCCTTTCCACTGAGTTTCCAGAGACAACTAGGCACAACAACAGAGCTGGAATACGATTCACTGGTTTGTTACTACTTTAGCTATGCAATGGTTGTGGGAATATAGGCTATTATTATGTAAAAAAAGAAAGAATTGGTTTCGGGGGTTTATTTTAGTTTTACCTTTGATTCCCTCTATTGTTTGGAAATAAAATGGTATCTGTGTGTGTGATTTGTACGCCATGGTTTTTTTGTTCGAGAAGCAAGACGGAGCTGAAATGTCACGCTCACTGAGAGCAGGATAATTGCCGACATCAGTTGCACGACACGCGTACAAGGCCCTCCTCCCCCGGTATTGTGTTGTGAAGAATACATTCTTTTGTTTGTGTTTGAACACAGTGCGAAGCATGTCCGTGTGTCTCAGGGCATTTAATAAACGTGAAAGATTGGATAAGATTTATCACGTGACCTTTCAAGAAAAGCAGAAAGTGGTTTTGTGCATAGGTTGACAATAGGAAATGTGTGCTGTTGGTAGGAGAGTGTGAGGATCTTACACAGTATATCACGTTTTCAACCTCCCCTTACCCTCAACTATTCGTTCTACAAAATCAATTTCAGCTGTGTTTTCTCGACTCTCGATCTTGAAGGGATTTTCAGATACAGTTGACCCCACTTTCAGTGCTGTTTCACTGCAATTTATCACCGATTCAATACCTCCTCTGTCAATCTATAGATCTCTTTTCACGAAAATCCCATTTGTGCTAACTACTACTATTTACCCGCACAACTGTTTGTTCTTTAAACACAGTACTTAACACTGGAGCTTTGGCTTGGCCAGCAAGGTGGAGATGTTCGCAGTGCTGCTGTATGATCAAAATGTGAAACAGGCTTCCCCCAGGAGCTGCAGACATGGCCACATGGCCAGCCTATCACAACCAGCCTATCACAACCAGCCTATCACAACCAGCCTATCACAACCAGCCTATCACAACCAGCCTATCACAACCAGCCTGTCACAACCAGCCTGTCACAACCAGTCTGGCGTGTGCGGTGGCGTGCGCGCGGGTCAGCATCTCACCGCCGTTGATGTCAAACCACGTGCCAACCGGAAACAAGCAGCAACCTTGATTAAGATTTCAGGCGCCGTGGTGTGTAGGGTCGCTGGCAAGCGGAGTTCAGGAAGACAGGAAACTGATTCACTGAGAGAGATCCAGCTGGAACTGTCTGCTGGGGTTAGTGTGTGTGGGGGGAGATCCAACTCTCGCTCTCACGATACGCTCTCGTCTGCGCCGGGTTTTATAATATATATATTTTAACACCAAAACCATCTGTACAAGCGGATTGGGAGGAAAAAGCAAGGTTTAACAGTGAGAAGGAGGGAGGGGAAGAGAACTGGAGAAGAGGAAGAAGAAATGAGAGGGGAGTCAGAGAGGGGAGGATGGTTGTGGCTAAATTATTCATGTGTTATAAAAATTCATGACTCACATTTACTTAAAATGCCTGAAAAAGATGTTGAATATTTGATATCGTATGGTACGTATATAAATATAGTTTGGAAATAGATTTTTATAATTGCCTACTTTGCTTCAGCATAAAGGGGATTTAATTGGCTTGCACAGCTTTCAAAATCTGTTTGGCGGGGGGGGGGGGGGGGGGGGTAGCTTCGTGGCCCTGCGATCCTCACTGACATATTTTCTCCCTTTTGAAGTCAGTTGTGGCTTTTTATTTGTATTTTTTATTTCCATTCTTTGTAATTTCTTGTTATCAATGGAAACCCATCTATCAAAGAGTTTCATGGCATCTCGATGTGTTGTGAAACCCTACCTTCCGCTGTCTAGACTGTGAAACCCTACCTTCCGCTGTCTAGACTGTGAAACCCTACCTTCCGCTGTCTAGACTGTGCTCTGGGTATAGGGCTCTGGACTGCAAATCAATAGGTCACAGGTTCGAATCCCCCCCAGAGACTCACCCCAGTGATGGGTGGTTGTTATTGGAACTCAGAGCTCAAGATTGATAAGATGGAAGTCCCAGACGCCACGCCGTCACGTTCCTCTGTGTTCCTCGGTGTTCCTCGGTGTTCCTCGGTCACAGTGGTTGAGCCGTAAGCACCGCCCACACAGCAGGTAAACTGACAGGTGTGGCTGGTGGCCCATATCCTTTCCTACAACTGTCACAGTATTCACTCAACTGTAAAGATGGTACAAAAAGGGAGTCAGGTGGCTGAGCGGTGAGGGAGTCGGGCTAGTAATCTGAAGGTTGCCAGTTCGATTCCCGGCCGTGCCAAAAAATGACGTTGTGTCCTTGGGCAAGGCACTTCACCCTACTTGCCTCGGGGGGAATGTCCCTGTACTTACTGTAAGTCGCTCTGGATAAGAGCGTCTGCTAAATGACTAAATGTAAATGTAAAAAGCTCGTTATTTTTTATTTAAAAAAAATCCCCAATACATTTGGTGTAGTCTGCACAGACACCTGCTGTGTCAACCCTTTTAGTTATGAGGAAACACAAAAGATATACCTTTACCTGCCACAATGGGGATATTTGGGAAATGAACCCATTACTAACTTCAGACGTAGTGATTGCTTTTGTTGTTTGCGTATTTCTCTCCTAAAACGAGCCCTCTGCAACGTCAACCAGGAAGATGATAGATCGGGTCTCGTTCTAGCGTTTCAAATGTCCTATAACTCGAGCTGACAGTCAGATCTCACGGATGAGAGAGAAAAAATATATAAAAGCCTTTTGATGTATTACCGAATCTCATTTAAACTGTCATCTCTTCGTTGTGTGCCTTTCCAGTGGGACACAAAGCCCTGAATTCTCCAGGATAGTCAGACAAGACATGCATTGAACATTAATATTAACCCTGGGTGAGAAGCCGAGCCTTGTGAAATGGATTTGTGTTTCATAAACCAAGGAGCTGGCTACGTATTCTAGACTGAATCTCAATGTTTTTCTCAGGATTGTATTTCTTGATTTTGCCCTCTTTTCATCCAAGTAACCGCAATGCATACAAATCATAACCCTCACCCCCTTTACCTACTTACCAGATTCCTGTGTGTGGGGGTGGGGTGGGGGGGCATTATGGTTTCAACACACTATTTCTCTCACTTCCATTTCGGTTAAGGTTCATCATTTCTTGGCTGCTTGTAATGTGACGTTTATAGAGACTCCTCGTGTGTTGGCAGGAAAGAAGAGGGAATGATTTAAACAAGGAAACACGAAAAATAATTCCCCATTTATTTGATTGGTTAGTCCCCTGTGCAATCCCTTGTCCCTTATTCGGCGGGGCAGTCTGGTGCACCTACGCTTATTCCGGGGGGGTCAACAGAGCTGTGAACATCATCTGTGAAACATTAGCAAAGGAGACGCATAGATGGAGAGAGAAAATGAGATAAATGGAGGGAGGGAGGGCAGAGAGAGAGGATTTTATAGAGGAGGACGGAGAAAGCAGATAGGAAAGAGAGGCAGACAGAAAGAGGGGTACTTTTGGTGGAACACAACACGTCACATGACCTGGGGGATAACTGCTTGGCACAGAGGGACTGTTCATCCTCACATACACACACAGAGAAACACAGAAACATCGACTACCAATTGGGTGCATCGTAGCCAGGCTTGGGCTACTCTTTGAGAGTGCTCGGTTGTCCTTAAGTCTTGGTCTAAGGACACATCCTTAGCGGTGAGAACTGACACTAAGCTGTTGTCATCCCTGGAAACCGGGAGACAGGAACACACATAGCATCGTGGGTAATCTCCAACCCCGTACAGCGCGGCTTTCCCCTCGCACAGAGTCCTCTCGGGGGTCCCACCTTTCAAAACACCCAGCTGTTCTTCAGGTGACCAATCACAAAAGGGACCATCGCCTGAAACCCATGACACCAGCCAATCAGCCGGCAAGTCAGTCAGTCAGGCCCTTGAAGAGCAGTCACACATGCCCTGACATAGGCACTGGCAGAAGCCGTAAACAAGACACACAGTCAGGCTGGACGGCACCAGGCTGACGCACACGATGCCCAGCGTGACCCTCTGGATCACCAGCAGGTAGATGCCTAGAGGCAAGGAGCCAAAGTAGAAGAACCCCAGCAGCCACACCAGGATCCGGGGGACGTGGTTACACAGCTTGGACAGCGCGTCCTGGTCGGCGGGGCCGTTGGACGCCACCGACACAGAGTCCAGGCTCTGCTCGGCGTAGTAGTCGGAGCTGTCGTTACGGCTGGGTGAGTTCTGCGAATCCCTCTGCACCTCCATGATGGTGATGACCAGGCAGTTGGAGGAGTCGTGGGACGGGCTGGAGGAAGACAGGCTCTTGGGCGTCAGGACTACCTCCTTGCTGCTGTCGGCGGAGCTCCAGGATTTGTCGCGGGTGGCGGCCAGGCGGGACATGATGTTGGAGTCGTCGGGGAGGCCCGACACCTCGTACTCGCTGACCTCGGTCTCGTGGCGGCAGAAGGGGCAGGAGATGCAGCCCGAGCCGTCGCCCATGTCCAGGATCTTGTTGAGGCAGCGGGCGCAGACGCGGTGCAGGCAGTCCAGGATCTTGGGCTTGCGGTTGTGGGCGTTGTAGCGCTGGTAGCAGATCTTACACTCCAGCTCCTCCGTGGGGCTGGGGGGCCCCGGCTTGTCCTCCGGGTCGGGCGGGGCGACGCTCATCTTCGCCTCATGCTCTGGGGAGAAAGAAGAAGAGACGCTGGGTTAATTAACGCGTTTCCTTGGGTGTTCTAACCCGTCGAACCCATAGGTTTGATAATCCGTGATGTGCTCACAATGAGGGTTTTCTTGTAGCCTGGCAACCCATCCAGAATTTGATATTGTTGACTGGATATGGGTTGCCAGGTTAGGTTTTCTTGCTCTGAATTACCTTCCGGAAACGCGTAGCATTTCAATTTAAAGTAAATAATGCTTGTTACTGTTTGTACCTTTCTATACAATACTGCTGGGTGAAGGTTGTCTTTGAACCCTGTCATCACCCACACAGCCAGACAGCCAGCTCAGGAACAGAGAGAACATTGCGGTCCCAGAGTGCCTACGTTCCACCTCTCTCGCTAGCGCCATCATTCCCAGCACTGTTTCACCTTCCATCAGAACCACTTCTTTGTCATTTTGATTACATTTACATTTAGTCATTTAGCAGACGCTCTTATCCAGAGCGACTTACAGTAATTACAGGGACATTCCCCCCGAGGCAAGTAGGGTGAAGTGCCTTGCCCAAGGACACAACGTCAGTTGGCGTGACCGGGAATCGAACTGGCAACCTTCGGATTACTAGCCCGACTCCCTCACCGCTCAGCCACCTGACTCACTCACTGATTAAAAGAATGTTGGAGCAGTAGCAGACAAATCAAATCAAATGTATCGGTACTAACCCCCTTTTCACAAGCGGTGTCACAGGGCTTCACGTACGCCCGTAGAACTGCACCTAAACCAACCAGCCAGCCACACACATGAGGTTTCAATTCTCAGTAAAGGTTCAGTGATGAACTGTGTGGCCATGCGCCATCTTTATGACTTGCTGTTTTTTTTGGGCGAGAGGACAAAAATAAACAAATAATGTGTTTATTGCCATCATTGTCTGACGGATGCGGGAAGCCTCGAGGCAGCGTGATGGATCCGCTCTCCTCGTTCCATTCGTTCCCCAGGCTGACTCCTCAGACACGGCCTGAATGCCTCCGTGCTTTAGCCAGACGTGAAGGATTCACCTTTTGACCTGCGCGTCTCGCTCGCGGACTTTCTCCAACCATGTGACAAGCGTGCTGGCTTTCTGGGGTTGTTTTTAGCTTACCCGTCTATCTCTCGCTGCTCTCTCTCTCTCTGTCTGCTCTCTCCCCCCCCTCTCTCTCTCTCTGTCTGCTCTCCTTCTCTCTGTCTGCTCTCTCTCCCTCCCCCTCTCTACTCTCTCTCCCTCTCTCTCTGTGTCTGCTCTCCCCCCCCTCTCTCTCTCTCTGTCTGCTCTCTCTCCCTCCCCCCTCTCTACTCTTTCCCTCTCTCTCTCTCTGTCTGCTCCCCCCCCCCTCTCTCCCTCTCTCTGTCTGCTCTCTCCCCCCCCCTCTCTCTCTCTGCTCTCTGTCCGTCTCTCTGTCACTTCCCCAAATTAGGCTCTGCTGCATATCTCTACTGCATTTTGCTCTGTCTCTCTCACACTCTCCCTCTCTCCCTGCCCTGCCGTCTCCCTTTCCCTCTCTCCCTCCCCTGCCGTCTCCCTTTCCCTCTCTCCCTCCCCTGCCGTCTCCCTTTCCCTCTCTCCCTGCCCTGCCGTCTCCCTTTCCCGCTCTCCCTCCCCTGCCGTCTCCCTTTCCCTCTCGCCCTGCCCTGTCGTCTCCCTTTCCCTCTCTCTCCCTGTCTTGCTGTCTCCCTCTTTCTCTCTCCCCCCTCCCTTATAGATGACACTGCTGCATCCTCTCTCCTCCCTGCTGCATCCTCTCTTTCTCTCCTCTCTTCATTCTCACCTCACCTCCCTTCCCCGCCCACCCTACATATGCATTTCGGCTACACCTCTATCTCTCTCTCTATCTTCCTCTCTCTCCACACCTCCCACATATTAATATCTGCCACATCCCCACCTGCACCACTATATCTGCTACACCCCCCCATCTCTGCAACCCCCCCCCCCCCCCACCACCACCACCACCACCATATCTCTTCTACACCACACCGCCACCCCACCACATCTCTGCTACACCCCCACCCCCAGATCCCTGCATACCCAGCAGCCTCTAAAGGTCAGTGCGGCCCCTCGTCCTGCCTGTTGCAGCAGCTTGCCTCTGCCTGCGATGAATGATTTAAGTCCTGACATTTGTGGCGGGCGTTGAGACGAGATGCGACTCTGCCCCACGGTAAGAACTGGAGCAGTTGTTATTGATCTGTGGACATGGAGGATGGAGGGGCCTTTCCTTCCAGAGCAGCCTGTGGTATAGTTTCTCATCCCCAGCATGTAATTGATGTGTCGTTTAAGAGATTGCGGTTAAATTGAGTGCCCCTTGCGATAATTAAGCCTAAAACTCAAGCAATCTCGCTCCGCAGATGCGTCGACGCGTCGCTGTACTTGTGGTGCCTGGTTAACGGTTTCCCACTCCCCCCTTTCTGTGAATTGCAGAAATCGATCTGCTTTGTGCGAGGATTCTCGCTGGAGAATAGATGGCTTTGTCTTTCTAATCTGCCAGGTGGAATAATGAGATCTGTATGCATGAGTCCTTCTGTGTTATGCCTCTTGTAGAGCTTCATCAACACGGCTTTTCCCATCAGCAGAAATGGGATCCATCGGGATCCACCACAAGTCGATTGCCATCATTAATCTTCATTGGTTAATTGAAACGTATGGAAAGCAAGCCTTGTAGACAGGCGGTACAGCAAGATGAGGGGGTTTGAACTCGTTTGTTTGAACTTTCCCCCACACAGGCTGCAATTCATCCAGTGTTCCCCAGTGAAGACAGGCTGTGGTTCTCTGTAGTAGAACAGTGTTCCCCAGTGAAGACAGGCATGTGGTGTCTCTGTAGTAGAACAGGGAGAATCTGTCTCCATGGGGCTATAAGGGGATGCCGATCAGAGGATGCCTGTCTGGAATGAAGCTAAATCGGAGGGGGAAAAGCTTTAGAAGAGAGACCCTCAGCGCCCATCTATGATGGTTTAATTCCTGCGTGGAAATGATTGTGCCACAGTTAAACAGCCTGCCATAACTACAGGCTCAATAGAGATGTAGTAATCCATATGGATGTAAATGCTTCATTATGAAGAACAGCTCCAGTGTCACACTGGGCCAGTTAGATAAGGTGTGTTATGAGGTGCATTAACACTTGAAGTCCGCCCCTCCGATCACAGAGTGTGGATGACTCACCCACGTTCCCAGAGATGTGGAACAACACACATGGAATAAAGATATTTTTGGCGGCTTTTTTCAGCTGAGTTTATTGATGGGATAGTAGAGAGGGGGGGGGAGGGGGGGGGGGCATGCAGGAAACAGCCTCAGTCAGATTCAAACCCAGGCCCCTGCGTTAGCCTACAGGCGCTCTTACCCATTTTCTCACTGCTAGGCAGGTGAGATGATTGGGTTCAGACTGGTTGGTAGATGTGTTAATGTGAAGCTCCTGTTGAGTTGTTCCCCGCTGCAACGGCCGGTTCTAGCTAACGCACGGCCGGTTCTAGCTAACGCACGGCCGGTTCTAGCTAACGCACGGACGGTTCTAGCACAGTGCCACTGCATCGTGTAGTGTTTAACTGTGACTGCACAGTGTGTCACTGTGTTCCACCTTCAGTCTCCTCCCCAGGGCTTGCCCTCCCTCAGGGCTGGCCCTCTGCAGGGCTTGCCCTCCCTCAGGGCTGGCCCTCTGCAGGGCTGGCCCTCCCCAGGGCCGGCCCTCTGCAGGGCTGGCCCTCCCCAGGGCTTGCCCTCCCTCAGGGCTGGCCCTCCCCAGGGCTTGCCCTCCCTCAGGGCTGGCCCTCTGCAGGGCTGGCCCTCCCCAGGGCTTGCCCTCCCTCAGGGCTGGCCCTCTGCAGGGCTATTCAGAGGAAATATGCTGTCCCTTCCTTCAGTCTTGCTCCTAGAAGTTCCCTTTAACCAAATATGACAAAACTCTTTCATTTTGCAATGTTCAGTCAGTTTTTCTCAGCTTTTGACTGAAGCACATTCCTGGCCTGTGGTATCATTCTGTCGAAAAAACATTACAACGGTTGCAGACCTTGTGTGTGCAGTGTGTGTGTGCATGGGTGCAGTGTGTGTGTGTGAGTGTGAGGCTCAGTGCAGAGAGAAGAGAGGTATGAGCTATGGGGCACAATTAGTAGAACTGTGTCAAGTTATCTCCTCTAACAGGTTCTCACCTGTGGAGGATGAGAGTGAGAACGACCTGCAGCAAATTGGCACGTCGGCCTCTTATCCCCCCTCTACGCCCCCCCCCCCCCCCTCCTCCTCCGCACCCCCCCCGACCCATCGTCCGCGCCCCCCACTCCTCCTCCGCCCCCCCCCCCCCCCCCCCCGCCCCCTCAGAAGTACGAGGACTGGAATTAATGGCACCTCGCCCCCTGTCTCATTTGGCGCCGACCCACAGTGGGTGAGCTTGCGGAGGGGGGGGGGGGGGGGGGGTTGGTTCCATGACCGGAATTCAAATGCATGGAAACTATCTTATTACCACCCCCCCCCCTCTCCTCTCTACCCCTCAGTGTCCTTCCCCAGGTAAGAGGTAGGGAGAGTTAGTGAGGAAGAGAGAGAGAGAGAGAGAGAGAGAGAGAGAGAGAGGAAGAGAAAAGAGGTTGAGAGACGGGGAGAGGAGTAAGAGAAGTTGAGAGAGAGACTGAGGGAGGAGAGACAATGAGAGGTAGTTCTGGAGAGAATGAGCGAGCGAGGTAGAGCGAGAGGCAGCCAGAGAGTGAGGGGACAAAGGTAGGAGGGAAGAAGCCAACCACTAGTAAACAGGAGGCACTCAGACGGCCGTTTGAGGATGAGAACTTCTCGAGGGGCTGTCATCCTGTTAGGAGGAGCCGTCTGCCTGAAGAGTGGAGACGGCATGCGTCTCTTTTCCCCACGGCTGCTGGACTCTCTCAGGACACGGCTGCTGGACTCAGCTGACTGAGCAGGCGAATGTGTGACTGGTAGGGTTTTCAGGCTTCATTTCATCGACAGTAGATGGATATTTGAAAGGCTAACTGGTGGTTAGTCAGGCCACTGCAGCGCGGCTTGATCTCACGGTCTGAAGATAACGAGATGAGTCTGTGGAACACAAGTCGCCGCGGCCCAGTTGCGACAATCGCAAACGTTCGTTATTTGGGAGTAGCCAGTTCAAGCTGGATCGATCCGGTTGGATCCAGCTTGCACAATGAGGCCCGATACGAGATTCCCAAGAGCACAGATTAATCATACAGACACGTAAACACTCAACGAGTGCTGCTAATGACCCTGGCCCCCTGCCTTCACACCGAGCACCTTCTCCAGGATGCCTGTGTCCCCCATCCAGGGTCACAGCAGGGGTCCTCCCAGATTGACAGAAACACGTTAGGGGACTGCTTCACATAGCTGAAACATGAAAGAAGCCCAAAGATCAATTTGCCCCACGAGGAACGGCATTAAATGATCATGCATAGTTAATAAGGTCAAATGGTGGGCTAGACTTATTGAATGCTGGATGAATGTGAAATGAGCTGGATCCGACTGGACCCTCTTGTTTCCTGCAAGGCTGGGATATCTGGATCTATCTGTGGGCTCTGCACTTTTAATATGGTTGAAATGTATATATATATATATATGCAAGACCTTGTGCAGCAACCTTATAGGAAGGGATGTCTAATCTTGTAGGAATGGATGTCAAATCTTGAATGTATATCTGCTCCTCTATACTTAAGTACTAGTTTGCTCTGTGCCACAGTGGGGATTCTGTACGGTAGCAAAAAATGATGACACCTCATCATATGCATGCTATGTCATCAAGGAACTACCTTCCCCACATCTCTTATCTCTCGTTGTCGCCAGCCAGCCCTCTCAGCTTCCCTGCGCTTCTCTCCTCCTCTGCCTTCATCCCCCTCTCCCAGCCAGCCCTCTCAGCTTCCCTGCGCTTCTCTCCTCCTCTGCCTTCATCCCCCTCTCCCAGCCAGCCCTCTCAGCTTCCCTGCGCTTCTCTCCTCCTCTGCCTTCATCCCCCTCGCCCTTGGTGGAAGTGTCTCCCTAGGAGGTGAGGGCTGGGTGGAGGCGAGGGCTGGGTGGAGGCGAGGGCTGGGTGGAGGCGAGGCTGGAGAGTTTGGACCCAGCTGTGGGCCTCATCAAGTCCTCAGCACGCATCCTCCCCCACACACACACACACCTATACATACACTCTCTCTCTCTCACACACACTATCACACACACACACACACACACACATGCACTAATTAAAAGGCACACACACACATAACACACATGCACACACACATGCACTCTCATTCACACATACACATTCTCTCACACACACAATACAGTCCTACACAAACATACACACACTAACATCTATTGTAATAGAAAACACACACACTCCTACTTCTAAGGAAAATGCAGGGATGAAGTCAGTATTTCACTGTTAACCCAAGCTAGCTAGTCCGCATGCAGTACTGGAATATTTCCCTCACCAACCGACAGTCATGTTTCAAACTTTCTCCCATTGTTTTGAATAAATCATTTGGGTTGAAACGGCAAGTTATTTTAGAGCTCTGAGTAGGGTTAGGTGAGTTGTTTCGACCATAAGCATATTCTAAATATGGAAAAACCATGTGTTCATTCATTCATGACCATTAAAAATAGATTGTGACTGGTGTGCAGAGCTAGCTGCCATCTCCGCGGTTACAGGAACGGTTGCCTGATGCAAAGCCTGATAAATATTTCAAGTTTTGTCTGTTACAGAAAAAAAAACATTCTTATGGGAGTCAGGTGGCTGAACGGTGAGGGAATCGGGCTGGTAATCTGAAGGTTGCCAGTTCGATTCCCGGCCGTGCCAAATTACGTTGTGTCCTTGGGCAAGGCACTTCACCCTACTTGCCTCGGGGGGAATATCCCTGTACTTACTGTAAGTCGCTCTGGATAAGAGTGTCTGCTAAATGACTAAATGTAAATGTAATTATGGAACATGCCAGAACACATCAGAACGAGGTCACATGACTCCAAAAAATTGCTTCAATTTACTGTGCATGAACCACTGATGATTGTCCTGAGTCGGGGGAGAACTGAAGTGCTTGTGCTAAGCTAACGGTTGCTCCTTGCTGTCTTGCTAAGGCTGTGTGTGTATGTCTGTCATGATCATGTGTCTGACTGGTGTGGTACAAGCGCTGCTGCCTGTTATTTTGGGGCCGTGTGCCCTGTGCAGAACCAAATTGTATTAATCTAGACCACGACACCTCAGCTAGTCTTAACAACAGCAGGGTCAGCCCCTGTACTTGTGACTAGCAGGCTCTCTAATCCCTTTAGAAGGAACCGGAACAGGAGTCCGGTTTGAGTCTCGCCTCGTCTTTTTTTAAATATATTTTTTCTTCGAGGTTGCTTCTCTTCCTCCTCCCAGACGTGTCCCTGAGGGAACTCGAGGCCGTTCGAACGATCCCTGTCTCCAGGAGGGGGGGGCGTATTCTCCAGGAGGGGGGGGGGGGGGGTCTTCTCCGGGGGGGGGGGGGGGGGGGGGGGCGTAAAGAGACAAACAGAGAGAGAGAATGGGAGGAAAACCTTTTTACGTCTCTTCCTCTGGCGAGGTGGTTTTCTACTCAGACCGTTCCCTCGAGACCCGCCGCAATCGCCTTTTTGTCCAATTCCTCCACCACACCTGCCTCTTACATGTCGACATTGACATCGGTGTCCAAATCTCCTCCCTCTCTTCCTTTCTCTCTCTGACCTCGTCCCAGAACCAGCAGGGAGGTGGAGTCCACTTGCTGGAGGAGTGATTAAAAGTGAATAAAGACTATTTTTGTAGTCATCGATCATTCCCCCCCCCAAAAAAAATTAAACGACATACTGGGACGCCCCAGTATGTCACCGCATAAGTGGCCGTACCATGTAAGCTGAGGCCTTACCCCAGCAGCCTCGGTTCGAATCCGGCCTTAGCCTTATGCTGCATGTCTTCCACACTTCACTGACAAAGAATGGGAAAATACCCCAAAATATATATATAGCAAAAACGAAATTCTCTCCGTTGGGGAAGCTCATTTCTTTAAAGCAGTTGGCAGTCTTATCAAATGCCTGTTCAGAGTAAGAAGACCAATTTGCCGACAAACAGCAATCTCGCTTTGCAATCAGTCTCCCGTTATATCACAGTTTACTTAACCGTGGGGCATGTTGTTGAATCTCACCTTATGCAAATACTGCTGCCACCCATATCTTTTAGCTGTTCCCTGTTCGATGCCGGGTTGTAAACAGGCCTTTGTGCTGTATCAAGCTATATTCATTTGTTTCAGCGGCTCTCTGTGTAGTAAGTGGTGTTTGCTTGTCTATTTTAATCTATTGCGCTGCCTGAAATAATTGGATTCACACAGTGTGTGTCGAGTCCTTGCAGGCCGAGCTGTTGTCTCATTATGATGATTCTGATTTGTCTGGGTTGTGTGTGTGTGAGAGAGTGTGTGTGTGCGCAGAATGGAGTAGTAACCAAACAGAGCACTTGGGTTATGACTGCCTATTGTATCAAGGAACAAAAGTCCACGCGCCGCACCCTCCTCCTCTGATCCTGTCTGTCTCAGACAGAGCCAGGCAGCCTCACGCTCCCCACAACACGTTTCACTGTCAGCCAGGCAGTCAGCCAGGCAGTCAGCCAGCCAACCAGCCAGCCAGCCAGCCAGCCTCACCTTCCCCACAACACGTTTCACTGTCAGCCAGCCAGGCAGTCAGCCAGCCAGCCAGTCAGCCAACCAGCCAGCCAGCCAACCAGCCAGCCAACCAGCCAACCAGCCAGGCAGTCAGCCAGCCTCACCCTTCCCACAACACGTTTCCCGCGTTCCCTTTTATAACGAGGACCACGTCAAATCCCTCAAGCAACGATGACACGCCCCCTTCCTTCTAGCGGCGGTTTAAGAGTTGAAGGACACCTTCAGCAGGAGTTCTCTTGTTATATCAACATCCTGGGAATTTCTAATGAATTCATTGAGATTTTGGGCGTTGGGCAGGCCCTGTTTTTATTCGTTTTCATCCTATTCCTTCACTCCACCAAAAGAAATGAACCCTGGAGTGTTGATCTACAGCTTAATTGCTGGAAGTGTCACCTAGGAAGTGTCACCCAAGAAGTGTCACCCAAGAAGAAGAAAGGGAATGCTGACATCTCTCTGGCAGCTTTTTTCCAAGAAATGTCACACAATTTTTTCCCCCCCTGGCCATCCTCCCTTTTTTCTTTTTCTCACCCTCTCTCTTCACCTCTCTCCCCCTCCTTTTTCACTTGTCACTCCCCCCCCCCCCCCAGGTCCTCTCTCCCTGCTCCCTCTCCTCCCTTTCCAATTTTCTCTTTCTCTCTCTTCCCTTCTTCATCCTATGTCTCATTTCTCTCTACCTTCCTCCTCTCGTGTCCCCCTCTTTCTCTCTCTCTCTCTACACCTCTCTCTCTCTTCCTCAGCGGCACCCTCATCCCTCCTTTCTCTTCACGTTCTCCCTCTCCTCCCTCTCTCCTCTCCTCCCCCGTCACACCGTCTGTCAGCGCGAAGCCCCGACACCCAGGCAGGCTGGCAGGCATGCAGTGCCCAGTCCCGCAGGTAAACATTTGTTTCTGCTCATCAGAAGCTGGCTGAAAGGTTAATTGTTGACGTGCACACCAGCTAGGCAGCTCTCTGCTGTGAGAGATGAGCCACACGAGGCTGGGGGAGGAAGCTCTCTGCTGTGGCTCTTCACAGAGGAAGAGCCTCTTTGTTTCAAATGCGACGTCCGCCATTTTGTGCCTTTTGACACGCGTAAGGAAATCATCTCTCTGGTGGTAATATTACCAGATGATATGATGTAATTCTTTCTGTATTGTTTTATATGATGGACCTGCATTTAGGATTCATTTGGAGAGACACTTAAAATGGGGAAAAAAGGAACTACTGTACTTCAAACATGTGCATCATGAAATATATTGTTTGTGTATCAGTCATGGTGGTCATATACAATTATTTTCATTCGAGGCCTTTCCCCCAAACCACAACTTGCCACATGCAGCAGTCCTGTCGATGCTCAGGTGGAAATCCCACATCAAGCAGCAGAGCTGTAGATGCTGAACTAGACTAAGATAACAAGCAAGATAAACGTCAAAGTCCAAACCCCGCTGATGTCGGAGGAGAACCTCTGAACCGGCAATCTCCGCTCTCATCCTTCCGTCTTATCCTCAGTATCGGTAAACAACGTCCTGTTGAGCTGCGGTTTCTCTCTGGGGGAGAGTCTGTCATCCACTCACAGTTTTCTATTTTATGTTACAGTACTAGTTTTATCTTTTCTTTTTTTTTCTACTGCACCAACCCACCAGAGCAAATTCTTTACTCGGTTTACAGAAACCTGAGTCTGAACGAGAGAGACACCTGTCTTTCCGTTTTCCTCCCTTAATGCGGAACTCAAGATGAGCCCCGTAGCTACTTGAGAGGTGGAGATGTTGCGTGTGTCCACGTCTCTCTCTCTCTCTGTCTCTCTGTCTCTCTCTCTCTCGTCTGGTCTCTCTCTCTCTCTGTCTCTCCCTCTCTCTCTCTCTCTCTCTCTCTGTCTCTCTCTGTGTCTCTCTCCCTCTCTCTCTCTCCCCTCTCTCTCTCTCTCCCTCGCTGTCTCTCCCTCTCTCTCCCTCTGCTCTCTCTCTCTCTCTCTGTCTCTCTCTGTCTCTCTCTCTCTCTCTCCTCTCCCTCTCTGTGTCTCTCTCTCCCTCTCTCTCTCTCTCCCTCTCTCTCTCTCCCTCTCTCTCTCTCTCTCTCCCTCTCTCTCTCTGTCTCTCTCCTGTGTCTCTCTCTCCCTCTCTCTCTCTCTCTTCTCTCTCTCTCTTCCTCGTCTCTCTCTGTGTCTCTCTCCCTCTCTCTCTCTCTCTGTCTGTCTCTCTCTGTGTCTCTCTCCCTCTCTCTCTCTCTCCCTCCCTCAGGAGAACGGAGGCAATCAGACTCGGCTCTATTTGTTTTCCCTGGCAGGGCGAGCGAGGGATGAGAGAGGGACCTCTCGTTTGTGCTGCATCCCTTCTTGTCCGTGTGATTGTCGGTGAGAGGCCTGTGGGCAAGAGGGCAAAGCACTTGGACTGAAGAGAATTCAACAGCACCCATTGGAACCTCTCCCAGCTCTGTACGTGTGTGTGTGTGTGCGTGCGCAAGAGCTTTGTGTCTTCAGCGGCTCGTCCTACCTGTTGCCTCACACAGTCAAGAAGCTCTGTTGTTTATTTAGCTTGTCCTCCCCTCGCCCTCTCCACCCCCTCCCCCACCCTCGCCCTCCCCTCACCCTCCCCTCTCCACCCCCTCTCCCACCCCGTCGCCCTCACCCTCGCCCTCCCCTCCCCTCTCCACCCCCCTCGCCCTCCCCTCGCCCTCCCCTCTCCACCCCCCTCGCCCTCCCCTCTCCACCCCCTCGCCCTCCCCTCGCCCTCCCCTCGCACTCCCCTCGCCACTCCCCTCGCCCTCCCCTCCCCCTGTGGAGGATGGACTGTAATGGCTTTGACCCGCGGTGTCGGCACACAGGGCCCATGACGCCGGCGGTGCCACTCTATCCCCTCTGCCGCTCCTCTAATGACGGTGTTTGTGTTCCGATGCACGCTCTCGAATAAATTCCCCTCCTCGGCCAGCCGCCAATCGCCTAGCCCCCCTTGGAATCAGCGCTCAAGGGAACCGGCCAATCAGAACCCGTGTAGCCCAGACGCGCAGGGAGGGAAGGGGTGTGATTTGGTTGGGAGGGGGTGTGGCTTAGCAGAGGGCGACCAATCAAAGTGTGTAGCCCTGACGCACACAGAGGGAAGGGGGCTAATCAGAGTGGTGCTCCAGGATGGCGGTCGTGGGGAGTAGGGGGTTGAACGTTGAAGAAGGGAGATGTGGAGATGCAGGGATCTGGTTAGTGAGAGAGGTCACAACCGATTAGGTTCAACTTGGCCTTGTAACCGTAGCAACAATCTGTGGATCAACGCAGAGCCAGCATGCGTCTGGGCAATCAATCATCATACACCTCACCTCATCAAGATGTCGAAGACAGCATTGAATGTATCTGACGTGCTGGTATGGCTAGTACGCTATCTAGCTTCGGCTAATGCAGAACAGAACTCAGAACGATAATCCAGTTTTAGCATTTCTTCACATAGCCCTTCAGAAAGCTGCGAGAGAGAGAGAGAGAGAGAGGCTTCTCTGAAACATCGCACGTTCACCGCGTGTTCACACCACACGCAGACAGAGAGAGACACGTCCTCCAAGACGAGAACACCCTGTGATTTCCGTCGTCGGGGAAAAGTCAGGGGGTTTTCCCCCGACGACGCCGCGGCATTGTCACTCTGAAGTGAGGATCTCTTTCTGCACGCTAACGTGCCAGACAAAGAGCTGTACGCCTCTGACCTAACCCCAGAACTCCCCAGGGACGGGAGCTGGAAGATTTAGGAAAAGAAAAGAGCAGGCAGTGAAAGAATAAAGAAAAGAGTGCTACCTTTCTCCCTGCCTTTCGGAGCAACAGACGGGCCTGCTAGTCGCTAACGATCAGACCGCGACCGGAACCAAGGGATTGTCAAGGCAGTCAATTAGGACAGTCCAGTTGTTTGTGAGTGTTCTGTAATCATCTCCTTCATACTCGGCGAGAAAGTCAATGCTGATTAGACCTATCCAGAGTTAGGCAAGGCCTACTTAGTTCCTCTACTGGTTTGTTCGTTTGTCTACGACCCAGGGGACCAATGTTGTGTGTCCAGCAGTGTGTGTGTGTGTGTGCGTGTGCGTGTGCGTGTGTGTGATTAGCTGGGTTGTAAAGAGACTCTGTAATATCCAGTTCTCAACATAGCGTCATTCAGGCTTAGCTGAATGCTGAGCCCTCATATCACTGACGTCTAACACTGTAACCTGCTCTGCTGTCATCCCTCTGGCCATGTCCTGGTCTTTGAGGCAGTACCACACACACACACACACACACACATATACACAGACGTGTATTATTTAAGGGAACACCTACATCATTGTACCGTTCGATCACTGTGGGCTACTTGAGATTCTTCCTAAGTCTATCATAAGGACCACATACAGCGCTCTAGTAACAAGGAAGCCCCAAAGCAAAGGAAGAGAAGATTAGAGTCTTCTGGAAACTCATCATCCTCCTCTGGTATCTTTGTTCATTACCCCCTCCCTCCCCCCAACACCCCCCCCTCCCTCCCCCCAACACCCCCCCCTCCCTCCCCCCAACACCCCCCCCCCCCTCCCTCCCCTACCCCAACACACCACACACACCCCTCATGGTAGACAGGTAGGAATATACTCTCAAATGAGATCTAAATCTGAGGAAGTGTTACAAGATGAATAGCCTGGTGTAGAGTAGACACTGGACTGGATATCTCCCTTCTCTGGATGTGTCCAACCACACACTGTTTTGGTTCTGAAGGACTGTAGTCTAGGTCTAGGCTAGTAATCTGAAGGTCCCCAGTTCGATTCCCCGGCCGTGCCAAATGACATTGTGTCCTTGGGCAAGGCACTTCACCCTACTTGCCTCGGGGGGAATGTCCCTGTACTTACTGTAAGTCGCTCTGGATAAGAGCGTCTGCTAAATGACTAAATGTAAATGTCTCTGGCCTCAAGCCATCCCCAGTCTCTTGTCATCCGAGCCAGGGGGCGGAGCCAGGGGGGCGGAGCCAGGGGGGCGGAGCCAGGGGGCGGAGCCAGGGGGCGGAGCCAGGAGCCCCAGCATGGTGCCTTAGTGTCCACGCGGTGGTAATCACTGAGCTTGCTGTAGTTCCCAGCTCCTGTCCAGAGGCCGGGCTGGATATCTCTCCTGTACCTCCTCCACCTCTCCTCTCCTTCACACGCCCACCCCCTCCCTCCTCCATCACCTCCTGTTACTACCCCTCCAGAGGCTGGACTACATCTCTCTCCTCCTCCACCCGCCCCTCCTCCATCAGCTCCTGTCACAACCCCTCCAGGTAGACCTGGGGGAGACGGCTCCACCTCACAAGCCAAGTAGCAGACCCTGGGGGGGTGAAGCTTGAGTTTTGTATTCCTCTGCTGTGTGGTTTTAGACATGTGCAGGTGAAGGATGATGGGAAGATGAAAGGACCCCAAGATACTCCCACGCATCTGCACCTGTGTGTGTGAGTGTGTGTGTGAGTGTGTGTGTGTGAGCGTGTGTGTGTGTGTGAGTGTGTGTGTGTGTGTGTGTGAGCGTGTGTGTGTGTGTGTGAGCGTGTGTGTGTGAGCGTGTGTGTGTGTGAGCGTGTGTGTGTGTGTGTGTGTTTGCAGTCTCTGCCTCATCTTCACTCCATGCTGCCGTGTGTGTTTTGAGTGAACCACGGAAACTTTCTCCCTCCCTCTTTCCCTCCCTCCCTCTCTTTCCCTCCCTCCTTCTCTCTCTCCCTCCCTCTCTCCCTCTCCCTCCCTCCCTCTCTCTTCCTCCCTCTCTTGCTCCCTCCCTCTCTCTTCCTCCCTCCCTCTCTTCCTCCCTCCCTCCTCCCTCCCTCCCTCCCTCCCTCCCTCCCTCTCTCTTCCTCCCTCTCCCTCCCCCTCTCTGCCTTCCCCTCTTGTCTAGCACTGTGCTTCCCTCTCGTCTAGTGTTGGCAGTCCCTCAGAAACTCTTATCTTCCTGTCTGCTTGGAAAGTGAGCTCTGTAATTCCAGGCTCAGGCCCCAGTGCTGCGGGTGTCTATTCATTAGACCTCCCTGTGCACGCTGTGATACAGGAAGTCTGATACACACACGACAGGGGTCATCCTATCCCCTCCTGTCACAACAGTGTGTCATTCAGTGGACAAAACTGGTTATCAACCCACGTTTTTTTTTTCTTCCGTTCTTGAGTTCTCGTGAACCCGTTGGAGGTCTTCGTTCAAGGTCAAGTATGGTTCCAATACCGAAGAACACGATCGACCAGCTCCTGGAGTGTCGGTCAGGAGCTGGTCTGGAGACTGAGTCTCTGGGGTATTAAGTGTTTTTGTTTTTTTTTTTACATTTGTAACATTTTATTATGAGCTTTTCCGTGGAGTTCCTGTCTGCAGCGGAGGCTGTATTGAGCTCGTAATAAAGGTATTGGTGTCTCCTGCTGCATCCATGAAGGAAGCCGGACCTCTGAGGGAGACCTGCTGCGGAAGGGCTCGACTTTCTGTGTTTTTTTTAGGCCGGAGACGCCAGGCGAAGGTTGTCAGTCCTGGAGGTTGTATTTAATAGAGCTTCCTTCTGCTTCTGTTGTGCTTAAGTGCAGTGAAAGCAAAGCTTCCATGATCGCACACACACACACACACACACACACAGAGCTGCTCACACACACACACAGAGCTGCGCACACACACACACAGAGCTGCGCACACACACACACACACTTGGCCTTCATTCTCTGATCGATAAGCCAGTTATTGTCAGGTTTCCCTGTAGGGTTAGTGGTGTGCAGTGTACGACCCCCCCCTCTCCCTCCCCCTCATGCATCCTTCATCTCAATCTCACCCCCCCTTTAATCCCCTTGGGTGGGTGGATGGAAGGGGGGAGGAGTCAGGGAGGGGGGGTAGTGAGGGGGGAGGGTGCCACGACCATATTGAGCTGGTCCACCTGCCAGGCGGGTGGATGGATCGATACCACTCTCCCCCCCCCCACCCTCCGCCCCGGGGCCTAGCGTGTGTGCGTATGTGTGCGTGTCTGTGCCTACATGTGTGTGTGTGTGTCTGTGTGTTTCTGAATCCACGTGTATTTGTGTGGGCTGAAATCAGTTTCTTTGTCAGAAGACTTCCCGCTAGAGAACAGATGCGCTCGCACACACACACACACACAACACACACACGTTTGCTGTGTGATCATGGCGTCTCCAGCCAGGCAGCCGCCCTGCCGTACAGTGATGTGGTGAGCTGGAAGCAGCAGGCTGCTTCCATCAACAGGCTCCTCTGGTGTCGGAGCTGGTCCCCCCAGGACACGGCACATTACACAGCCACCTCTGACAACACACACACACACACGGCCATAAATCAAGTACACACACACACACAAACACTCACACACGCTAGGCAAAGACACACACCCACACACAATCAGAGAAACACACGCAGGTGCCGTGTAATTCCACTAACAGTACACACACACACACTTGATGCAACCTGATACTCATAAAGGTCTCGCACATGGACTGTACAGGTATGAACTAAGCACGCACACACACACACCTGTACATGTTCACAAAGGAAGTCCCAGGTTTGAGAGAAGCTGGCCTGTCTTCCATGCTTCACTCAAACCTCTACTGTAGGCACACCTGCTGCTCTGCTTCCCACAGAGAAAACACCATCTGTTGAGTCTCTGTGTCTGTCACAGTCCAAACCAGATACCTGCCTGCCTGTCTTTCCTCACAACTCTGTGTCTCTCTGTCTCTCTCTCTCTCTCTCCGTTTCTCTCTCTGTCTCTCTCTCTGTTTCTCTCTCTGTCTCTCTCTCTCTTCACAACTCTCATCTCTGTCTGCCTCTACCTCCATCTCTCTCTCTGCATCTCTATCTCTCACCTCTCCTCTCCGGTTCACCTCTCCAGCCTGGGCTTCCTCTGGGGTTAGTCTGGCACGGGTTCCTTACGTCGTCAGACCGCCAGTCACAACACTACCTCACTGTGGAGGTGTGTGTGGCTTTAAGCTGATTTCCTTCTAGAAATCATAATCATGTTATCACACACTGCTGCGCCCTTCTCCTGCTCTGCTCCCAGTAACAGATCCGTCTCTCCCCATCTTGTTTGGACTCGATTTGAGCACCTCTGTTTCCTCTCTGTTTTGTGGTTTTCACTGTCGTTGTCGTCTTTCCAGCTCATCCTGTCTCTCTCTCTGTGTACCTGTCTCTCTCTCTGTGTACCTGTCTCTCTCTCTGTGTACCTGTCTCTCTCACACACACACACACACACACAGAGGGTCTATTAGCAACTGGAGTCGTCTGCAATTAAGCCGTCTACGTGGTAGTGCCAACGTGCGCTGAGGCAGCCAGTGTTACTATGAGCCAGACTGCTTAACGCTGTCTTGCGCGCTGCGAGACCAAGCCAATAACCACTGTTTTACCTCAGACGAAAACTTGCACCAACACGCACACAACGCACCCGCATTCTCACGGACACTTCAGTGCCCGCGCACAGAAACACGCGCATGCTCCTCGCACACGCACACACACGCACGTCCCTTTAGAAGTTTCAACAACTATCCCCGCTCTCCTCCGCGTTCTCCCGTAGCTTACCTTGCCCGCTCGTCCCTGACTCGGACCCCGGCTCCTCCAAGACAGTGGCGTCTGTCGCTGTGCACTTCATGTAAATCCCAGAGTGGAGCCTCTCAGATGAGGAGCGCTGTGCTCGCTGCGGTCTGCCTCTACGTGTCCATCCTCTGCCAGAGCCCTCCTCCTGCCTGCACCAGCGAGAGAGAGAGCCCTCCTCCTGCCTGCACCAGCGAGAGAGAGAGAGCGCACGCGTGTGTGTGTGTGAGAGAGCGCTCACACGTGTGTGTGTGTGTGAGAGAGAGAGAGAGAGCTTTCCGTCTCTCCGCACGTGTGTCTCACTCTCTGCGTGTGTGTGTGTCTGTCCTCTCACTCCCCCTGCCCCCCCTCCTCCAGGTGTTCAGGAAGCACAGCGCGGCCAGTCTGGGTAGTGCTGGGCCAGAGGCTGCGGGAGCAGGAAGAGGACTTTGCGGGGAAGGCAGCCTGCTACCAGCGACAGATCCAGCACCTGCACGCGCTGCTCAGAGACAAGCAGGGGGATCTGGACGGAGTGCTGCTGCAGAACAGGTAAAACCCTACGAGAGGGAGGGAGAGAGGGGAGGGAGGGAGAAGGAGGAGAGAGAGGGGCAGAGCGAGACAGAGAGAGGGAGGGAGAGAGGGAGGGAGGGAAGAGAGAAGGAGGAGAGAGAGGGGCAGAGCGAGACAGAGAGAGGGAGGGAGAGAGGGAGGAGTGAGGGAGGGAGGAGAGAGGGAGGAGTGAGGGAGGAGTGAGGGAGAGAGAGAGGGGCAGAGCGAGACAGAGAGAGGAGGGAGGGAGGGAGGAGTGAGGGAGGGAGGGAGGGAAGAGAGAAGGAGGAGAGAGAGGGGGCAGAGCGAGACAGAGAGAGGGAGAGGCAGACCCAGGTCACAGTCACACCGGCAACACAAAACAATTACAGGCCACCAGGGGGTAGCGGGCGGAGGGGAGGGAGGAGTTGAAGTAGGGGGGGAAGAGAGAGAGAGAGAGAGGGAGAGAGAGAGGGGAAAGGATGCAGTGCTGCTTGTGTGGACAAGACAGAACAGCTGCGGGCGGTTTGTGTCTAGCTCCCCTCCTCCGGCTCTCTCTCTCTCTCTGCTGCGGTCGCTGCCCCCTCCCTCCCTCTTTGTCGCAATCACTCCCTCTTTCTTTTCTCTCTCTATTCACGCTCTCTTCCTAATGTGCCAACCACCCCCCCCCCGTCCTCTCTCTCTCTCTGTCTGTCTCTCTCTCTGTTCTCTCTCTGTCTCTCTCTCTGTCTCTCTCTCTGTTTCTCTCTCTGTCTCTCTCTCTGTCTCTCTCTCTGTCTGTCTCTCTGTCTGTCTCTCTCTCTCTCTGTCTCTCTCTCTGTTGCGCTTTAGCTCTCTCTGCCTCTCCCGTGTTCATGACATCTCTCAAATTCAACCATCCAGACGTATCAGCATGACAACAGTTAGTCCTAACATCACTGACATCACTGTCGCAGGATGAAGGGCTCTGCAAGTCAATGATGTCCAGTAAATGACCTCAGACAATCTCTCCAAGTGCTGTTTGATTTGGGCCGGGCGACACTGGAGTGCACTTAAATTGTGTTAGCGATATCAATTGGTTTTGTCTGATCAATATCTTTAGTCGTTGTTGTCAGTCACATGTTTAGCCTGGGAGAGTCGGCTTATCTGAAGACCTTAACTCAAGAATGCTCTCTGCTGGCTGCCTTCAGTTCCACCGCAGTTTCCAGGGTGCCCAGCTGGCCTGCAGATACACTAGACCTACACGATGCATCAACCAGACAGCAAGATTATTCATCAAATAAAATATAATAGTACCTAATGGAGCGTCCTATGTCACGTAGCGGTGGAGAGTGTCTCATTTGCATAAAGTGTGCATTATCTATGCGTCACCAGGCTAGCTGCAGGAACAGACACTCATAGATGCAATAGATTAGGTGTAGATAAACCAGAGCTGCAGTCCGAGCCCAAGGCAGCCCAAATGTCACCTTCCTCAGAGATGGAGCTCCTGAAAAACTTCAGGGTTTTTGCGGTTCCCTCTCCCCATGTTGTTGTAATGCTGGGTGTCTTGGTTGTATTGGCTTGTGTGTTATCAGCAGATGTGTGCTTTGACTGCCCTGGGTTAGTGTGTGATGGGTGTGTGTGCGGGGGTTAGTGTGTGATGGGTGTGTGTGCAGGCGTTAGTGTGTGATGGGTGTGTGTGCAGGCGTTAGTGTGTGATGGTGTGTGTGCGGGGGTTAGTGTGTGATGGGTGTGTGTGCGGGGGTTAGTGTGTGATGGGTGTGTGTGCAGGCGTTAGTGTGTGATGGGTGTGTGTGCGGGGGTTAGTGTGTGATGGGTGTGTGTGCGGGGGTTAGTGTGTGATGGGTGTGTGTGCGGGGGTTAGTGTGTGATGGGTGTGTGTGCGGGGGTTAGTGTGTGATGGGTGTGTGTGCGGGGGTTAGTGTGTGATGGGTGTGTGTGTGGGCGTTAGTGTGTGATGGGTGTGTGTGCGGGCGTTAGTGTGTGATGGGTGTGTGTGCAGGCGTTAGTGTGTGATGGGTGTGTGTGTGGGGCGTTAGTGTGTGATGGGTGTGTGTGCGGGGGTTAGTGTGTGATGGGTGTGTGTGCGGGGGTTAGTGTGTGATGGGTGTGTGTGTGGGCGTTAGTGCGTGATGGGTGTGTGTGCGGGGGTTAGTGTGTGATGGGTGTGTGTGCGGGGGTTAGTGTGTGATGGGTGTGTGTGTGGGCGTTAGTGCGTGATGGGTGTGTGTGCGGGGGTTAGTGTGTGATGGGTGTGTGTGCGGGGCGTTAGTGTGTGATGGGTGTGTGTGCGGGCGTTAGTGTGTGATGGGTGTGTGTGCAGGCGTTAGTGCGTGATGGGTGTGTGTGCGGGCGTTAGTGCGTGGTGGGTGTGTGTGCGGGCGTTAGTGTGTGATGGGTGTGTGTGCGGGCGTTAGTGCGTGGTGGGTGTGTGTGCGGGGCGTTAGTGCGTGGTGGGTGTGTGTGCGGGCGTTAGTGTGTGATGGGTGTGTGTGCGGGCGTTAGTGCGTGATGGGTGTGTGTGCAGGCGTTAGTGCGTGATGGGTGTGTGTGGGCGTTAGTGCGTGATGGGTGTGTGTGCGGGCGTTAGTGTGTGGTGGGTGTGTGTGTGGGCGTTAGTGCGTGATGGGTGTGTGTGCAGGCGTTAGTGTGTGATGGGTGTGTGTGCGGGCGTTAGTGTGTGATGGGTGTGTGTGCAGGCGTTAGTGTGTGATGGGTGTGTGTGCAGGCGTTAGTGTGTGATGGGTGTATGTGTGGGCGTTAGTGCGTGATGGGTGTGTGTGTGGGCGTTAGTGCGTGATGGGTGTGTGTGTGGGCGTTAGTGCGTGATGGGTGTGTGTGCAGGCGTTAGTGCGTGATGGGTGTGTGTGCAGGCGTTAGTGTGTGATGGGTGTGTGTGTGGGCGTTAGTGCGTGATGGGTGTGTGTGCGGGGGTTAGTGCGTGATGGGTAACAGTAAAAAAAGATGTGGTTCATCAGCTCCATCCCGTGACTCATGATCAGTCTAGGGACAGACTGCTAATCAGGAAGTGGGTTAGGCACCATTATATTACATAACACTTATCCTACCTCAACTAGATTTGTATAAAGTTGTGTATAAAGTTGTGTGTGTGTGTGCGTGTGTGCGTGAGAGAGTAGAGTGAGTGTGTGTGTGTGAGAGCCAAACTGTGTGTTAGTGTGTGTGTGTGTGTGTGTGTGAGAGACAACCTGTGTGTTAGTGTGTGTGTTCAGCTGCAGGAGCAGCACAGTTTGCATGATTGCCCCTGTCTGAATGAGAGAGCACAGAGGTCTGATGACTGTGACAGCGAGGCCATATCCAGACAGTCAAACAAGGACACACACTCTCACACACACACACACACTCTCACACACACACACTCTCACACACACACACTCTCACACACACACTCTCACACACACACACTGTGTCTGATTCCTATTCTCTTTCAACCGCCATTCCTCATATTGTTTACTCTCTCCTGGGATCTGGCAATCTTACAAAGAGTCTCTGTGAAAATGATAAGTTTAAGTTTACCCTCTTTCAATCGATTCTCTCCCTTCCCTCTCTCTCTCTCTCTCTCTCTCTCTCTCTCTCTCACTCTCTCTCTCTCTCTCTCTCTCTCGCCTCTGCATTTCTCAATGCCTGTCTCGTCCATCCACACAGATCCTCTCACCTCCTCACCTCCTCCCTCCCCCCCTCCTCCTCCTATCAGTTTCTTTCTCTCTCTGCTGTTTTTCTCGTGCAGTGTTCGACCCTCACAACACTCCAGCAGAGGTGTGCTATTCACAGTACAGCCCCCTCCACACACACACACCTGAATCTCTCCTCTCCACACACACACACCTGAATCTCTCCTCTCTCCACACACACACACACACACCTGAATCTCTCCTCTCCACACACACACACCCTTGAATCTCTCCACACACACACACACACCTGAATCTCTCCACACACACTTGAATCTCTCCCCTCTCTCTCACCTCCCCCAGATCCTCTCCTACAAGCCGCTTGCGACAGAGAGAGTGATTGTTCATGATTGCGGGCGTGCCTGTGGAGAACCTCAGGGAACATCTCCTCTCAAAGGTTCCCAGGGCTCAGAAAATGGTGTAGGAAACTTACTCTTTAAAACAAAAAAAATGTTTTTACCTCAAGGTGATATCTGTGCTTTCTCCCCTGCCCTGCTCTTGAGACACCCTGTACTGTAAAAGCTACATGGCAAAGTGCTCAGGTCAGGGTCCATGTTGTTACTAAGAGGGGCTTTTCTTTGAGTCATTCCCTCTTGTCTCCATCAGAACATGGTCTCTGACGGCTGCTGGATCAAAAGGCTCTTTTAAAATAGATTTCTAGCCTCGTCTCTGGGAGAGAAAAAAAAGCTCCCCACTTTCGATGCCGCGCAGGAATTCACTATTCAACTTTTTTTAGTTTCTTTGTTTTTTTTGGGTCTTTTGGCCTTTGATATATGATTCTGAGTTTCTCCTAACCCCCAAAGGTTGCATAGATTGAGTGTGTATGATAATGTTGTCTACGTTGTGCACAGAATAGAAAGCATGCTCGTTCTTTTGTGGAGAGCCCGAAGTGCTCTCCCAAAGATTGTGAGCTGGGTTTCTGTGATGCTACTGGATGGAAATTGTGGCTATACTTCATATTTCATGCATTATTTATGCCACTGCCCTTGTAAGCGTAGGAAACGCAGTTTCCAAATCATATCTGAAGTATTGTGTCAACCAGTTATGATGCAGATTTACAACTGCTTTGTGGCGCGGCTAGCTTCCACTGGTGTAACGGTTTGGAGCCCAACCACATCTCTCAGCAGTCAGGCTAGATGGTGTCGGCCGTACGTTTAACCTGACGTATCTCTCCCCTCCTGTCTGATAACAGTTTATTCATTCTAGGAGTCTTTCTGCCAGCGTCTGCAAGCTTTGACCTCGCACGGACGCTCCTCTCGCTGTTTCGCGGCGAACCCCGTTGCCCCCCCCACCCGACTTCCTCTGTCCATCTGTCATCATCTGTTCCCTCCCTCCGACTCGACATTCTCCTCTTTCTGTTCTCTCTATCTCCCCGTCATCTCATTCCGTCGCCTCTCTCTCCTGTTCTCTCTCCTGTTCTCTCTCCTGTTCTCTCCGTCTCCTTTCAGCAGTCCACCCCGTCCCCCTCCACCCAAACTTATTTCTCATTATGTCCACCTCTCCTCCTCCCTCCACCTCTCGTCCCTCCACCTCTCCTCCTCCCTCCTCCTCCCTGCCCTCTATTCTTCCAAACCCCTCGCTAGTCCCCTGACCCAGCACCAGTACAACTCCCCCCCCCCCCCCCACACACACACACATTCTCACACAAATACACACACTCACACACACACTACAGCTCTAGCCGTCTCACTCAATAAACCATCTTCCTCAGTGGCAGACGGGGTCAGAGTTCACAATGACCCTGGTCACCCCCTGCCCTCCGACTGCCTGTCAATACTAACTGATCAGGGCCTCCGCTGTAACCTGGCTCACCTCCCTCCACACCAGGAAGTGTTGGGTGTTGTTTATGTGACCACCTCCCTCCACACCAGGAAGTGTTGGGTGTTGTTTATGTGACCACCTCCCTCCACACCAGGAAGTGTTGGGTGTTGTTTATGTGACCACCTCCCTCCACACCAGGAAGTGTTGGGTGATGTTTATGTGACCACCTCCCTCCACACCAGGAAGTGTTGGGTGATGTTTATGTGACCACCTCCCTCACACCAGGAAGTGTTGGGTGTTGTTTATGTGACCACCTCCCTCACACCAGGAAGTGTTGGGTGATGTTTATGTGACCACCTCCCTCCACACCAGGAAGTGTTGGGTGATGTTTATGTGACCACCTCCCTCACACCAGGAAGTGTTGGGTGATGTTTATGTGACCACCTCCCTCACACCAGGAAGTGTTGGGTGATGTTTATGTGACCACCTCCCTCCACACCAGGAAGTGTTGGGTGATGTTTATGTGACCACCTCCCTCCACACCAGGAAGTGTTGGGTGATGTTTATGTGACCACCTCCCTCCACACCAGGAAGTGTTGGGTGATGTTTATGTGAAAGCGTTGCTCGTTTATTCCTGGTTCACGTTTTACACAGACGCAGTAAATCCTTAATCATATACACATCCAAAACCGGCTTTTCGTCGTTTACAGTAACTGGTTCGTCCCCGTCCCGTCCCCTGGTGCGGGGGGGCCTGGGCCGAGTGCCTCTCTGATAAGACTTCCTGCTTTCTGTGCGTTGAGAAGACCAACGCAGGCTGCAGTCTAGATGAGGACCACGCTGCTATGGAACAGCTGATGATGCTCATTACGCCTATGATCAAATGTGTTCTTCAGGGCTCAGTAATAATCCACAGGTGTGTCTTATCTGTACCGGGGGAAACAGATGAGCAGTCTCCTATACCTAAGCACCTATTGAGGCGTTAATACACCTCTTTTATTCATTTGTTGAGTTTTTTTTTTCTTCTTCTGTTATCTCTGTGGCTCAGTCTGGTCTTTCAGTGGGTCACTGAGAGGCTTGTGCAGTTACCCTGTCACTCACAGTGTGTTGGTTCACCTGTGCTGCACGGATACACCAAACCTCTACTGAGGATGTTTATAGAGCGTCCTGAAACCTGCCTGGATTCACTCGCCCCATTCTCCTAGCACACTCTCTCTCTCCCATGGTGACTGTGCCCGTTAACGATCCCTCAGAGAGCAGCCGAGAGCTAAATGGGACTACAACTCCCAGATTGACACCCAGAAAAGAGAGATTGCCTTGCCTGCAGACGGTTGTGGGAATCGTAGTCTTTCGCGTCCCTCGACTTGGCATTGGCGGTGCGTTATGAATGGTGCTCAGCCCGAATGTTGGCAGGTCTGGGATTGGGCGGGAGGACGGTATAAGGGAACAACAGTCATTTTAGTGCTTTTGCGGTTTTGCCATTTTGTTTATTCCAGGTTTGCAGTGCATTGCGCATTTGGCACAAAAAACGACTTTGACAAATGCTGCCACGGTCTGCTCTGTGTACCCTCTAACACGTTCTCCATGGTCTGCTCTGTGTACCCTCTAACACGTTCTCCACGGTCTGCTCTGTGTTCCCTCTAACACGTTCTCCATGGTCTGCTCTGTGTACCCTCTAACACGTTCTCCATGGTCTGCTCTGTGTACCCTCTAACACGTTCTCCATGGTCTGCTCTGTGTACCCTCTAACACGTTCTCCATGGTCTGCTCTGTGTACCCTCTAACACGTTCTCCACGGTCTGCTCTGTGTACCCTCTAACACGTTCTCCACGGTCTGCTCTGTGTACCCTCTAACACGTTCTCCACGGTCTGCTCTGTGTACCCTCTAACACGTTCTCCATGGTCTGCTCTGTGTACCCTCTAACACATTCTCCATGGTCTGCTCTGTGTACCCTCTAACACGTTCTCCACGGTCTGCTCTGTGTACCCTCTAACACGTTCTCCACGGTCTGCTCTGTGTACCCTCTAACACGTTCTCCACGGTCTGCTCTGTGTACCCTCTAACACGTTCTCCACGGTCTGCTCTGTGTACCCTCTAACACGTTCTCCATGGTCTGCTCTGTGTACCCTCTAACACGTTCTCCATGGTCTGCTCTGTGTACCCTCTAACACGTTCTCCACGGTCTGCTCTGTGTACCCTCTAACACGTTCTAAAACCACCCGACTCGGAGGGAGTGCTTGATCACGCTTAATCAACTGCGGCAGCGTTTCCGTCTATGAAAAACATTTCATTCAAATGTTCTATTCGACTCTTCTCTCTACACTGCTGAGGCCGAGCCCTTGCCAGGTTTCAGATGACCAACACATAATAAACAACCAAATGTTTTGGCTGCGATAAATGCGTTTTCTGCCTTCACTGCTTCCAAATTCAATACATCAGGTTCTCTCCTCTCCACCCTCGACTCATCTCCCAGCATGCTTTGCTCTGCTTCTGAGACGGGTCTGACACCAGCATCCCTGGTGGAGCAGCCATCTACATTGTTGCCACGGGTGATACGACTTTGTGAGTCATTCTGCATTGCTTTCCTTCTCTCTCTCTCTCTCTGTTATTGACTCACACTCTCACACTCAGTCTCTCTCTTTCCTTCTCCTTCTCTATCAATCTTTCTTTGACTCTTTCTTGCTCTGTTTTTGCTTGTCTCTTTCCCTCTTTCTCTCTCTCTCTCTCTCTCTCTCTCTCTCTCTCTCTCTCTCTCTCTCCATATCTCCCTCTCTCTCTCCAATATCTACCTTTTTCTCCCCCCACCCTCTCTCCATCTCTCTCCCACTATCCATCTCTCCCTCCCCACCCTCTCTACCTCTCCCACACCCTCTATACCTCTCTCCCCCCCTCTCTCTCCATCTCTCCCCCTCTCTCCCCCCCTCTTTCTCCATCTCTCCCCCTCCCTGACCAGACAGGGTCTTTGTCGGCCCAGGTTCTGAAATAATGAGCCACTGGGAAAGAAAGTACTATAGCTCATACAACCTGTGTGTCTGTGTGAGTGTGAGTGTCTGTGTGTGTGTGTGCGTTAGCTTTTTTGTTTGCAATAATATTTCTCTTTAGATGGTCAGTTGTTGTACTTTAGTGTTTTTGAATAGATTTTTCCTGCCTGTAGTTTTCACCTGGGTTTACTGTGTTTTTTTGAATCTGTCATTATTTCTGTTTCCAATTAGCGAGGTCTTTTGTTTGAACTCTCTAGGTCTGCATGAGCTTCGGACACACATACATACACACACACATAAGGGAGCGTGTGTGTGTGTGTGTGTACTGAACTAGCCTCAGGCAGGCTTCTCCTGATTTCAGCATCGCCTCTTCCACGTTTAATACGTGTCAGTAACCCTCACCAGCCCATAGGACCGGGTCAGGACAGGGTCAGGACAGGGTCAGGACAGGGTCAGGACAGGGTCAGGACAGGGTCAGGACAGGGTGAGTGACGGTTAAGACAAACAGATCATATTTCATGCTGTTAAACCATTAGGACTGTTCCAGTTGCAGCGGTTCTCACTCAGATCCACGATTCTAGGCTTCCGGCTTCTTTTCCCTCCGTCTCCTAGAAAGGGAAGGTTAGTCTGAAGGCACAACGTCTCTGAGAGGGGTGGGAAGCAGTTTTCCGTAGCTGTAATTGCTGAAGTGTGTGAGTGTGTAGGGAGGGGAGTTGGCTGAGCTGGGGTACCAGCAGGGTAATTTGTCTTTAAGACCTTGGAAGTCTTGTTTTCTGGCTGTTTGTTTGGCCGGTACATTTATCTGTTCTGGCGAGAGTCTCGGAGGAAACTTCTGACTTTTAGGGCTGAAGGGTTCTGGAGAAAATGCTTGGAGGAGAGGAAGGGCGATGGAGGAGAAGGGTTGCCATCTTTGTTTTTTTCTCGCCCTTTCTCTCTTCATCTTTTTCTCTTTTCATCTCTCCATTCTTTCTCCCTCTCTTATCGTCTTTCTCTCTTAAGCTCTCTGCTCTCTCCATTCTTTCTCACATCATCTTTTTCTCCCCCCCTTCAACTCTCTCCATTCTTTCTCTCTCTGCATCTCTTCATCTCTCTCTCTCCCTTTCTCTCTCTGTCTCTCTCTCTCTGTTGTCTCTCTCTCTCTCTGTCTCTCTCTCTCTGTATCTCTCTCTCTGTTGTCTCTCTGTCTCTCTCTCTCTGTCTGGGTTTTCATAGAGCTCAAACCACTCCTTTCATCTTCTCCTGGTCCAGCCAGACATGGATGACTACGCAAGCAAACTCACACACACACACACACTCACCCACACACACTCATACTCACACACACTCACACATACTCACACACTTATACACACACACACTCACCCACACACGCTCATACTCACACACACACACACATACTCACACACTTATACACACACAAACTCACCCACACACACAGTCACACACATAGTGTGTGTGTCACTTCAGCGCTGTATTCGCTATAGAGTAACATCACGCACCAGGTACAAAAAAACATACACACGCAGTTAGACACGCATGCAAAAACTCCAGCTGACACGCTCTTCCACCATGGGACATCATGGCTGTGTACGTGTATTCCTGCTGGACTACAGCAGCACGCAGCCGTTGTCACAGGTTGTTAATTGCTTTCTCACCCACGCAGCTGATGCCCAGATGAAAGAGTCGTCTTAATGTCTTGATGCAGCAGCCATTACATCACTATATAACAGCCTGCGGATGCAATTACCTCTCCCCCCCTTCCTACTTCTCTCCTTCCCTTCTCCCTCTCTCTTTGCCTCCCTCCTCCCTTCTTCCTTCTCTCCATTTCAGCCTCCCTCCTCCCCCCTCTCCTTCTTTCCCTCTCTCCATCCATCCTTCCCTCCCTCAGTTCCTCAGTCCTTCCCTCTCCTTCCTCCCTCTCCTTCCTCCCTCCCTCCTTCCAGTACTGTGTTCCCTTTCACCTCTTCTCCAAAGACTCGGGCACCTAATCCAACAAATCCAGCGGCACGCTAAGCTAATTAGCATCGCTGTCTGCCAACAAGTAGGAGCGGTGAGGTTACGCTAATGCTCAGTGCTAAGCTAATTAGCATCGCTGTCTGCCAACAAGTAGGAGCGGTGAGGTTACGCTAATGCTCAGTGCTAAGCTAATTAGCATCGCTGTCTGCCAACAAGTAGGAGCGGTGAGGTTACGCTAATGCTCAGTGCTAAGCTAATTAGCATCGCTGTCTGCCAACAAGTAGGAGCGGTGAGGTTACGCTAATGCTCAGTGCATTAACTGTGACGGTCGAGCCGTTGGTGGCTACATTCCTGGACTATTAAAAAAAAAAAAACATTCATTCATCAGCTTCCTCTCACGATCTCCTGTGATGGAGGTAGATGGTTTTACCATCTTCAGAGTCTTGAGGTGTTGTGCTAGCGTGTTGTGCTAGCGTGTTGTGCTTGCGTGTTGTGCTCGCGTGTTGTGCTCGCGTGTTGTGCTCGCGTGTTGTGCTAGCGTGTTGTGCTTGCGTGTTGTGCTAGCGTGTTGTGCTTTCCCAGAGACTTGCCTAGCACCCACAAAAACATCGCACATCCAACATCACCAAGTCGCTCACCTCACAAACCGTAAACAGAAGCTGTATTTAGTTAGCAGTGTACAGTACATAGCAGTGTATGGTACAGTACATAGCAGTACATAGCATTGTCTGGTAAAACCCTTAACGGATGTTTGCAGAAGCTGCTGCAAGTTGGGCAGTTTACAGTCAAGAGCAGCAGGTGCTGCTGTAGACTGCACACTGAAGCACATTAAAGGATGGAACACATCAAATGGATCTCTCTCTCCCTCCCACTCTCACTTTCCCTCTATCCCGTTCTCTCTCTCTCACCTTCTCCCCCCCCACCTACCCTCCATCTCTCTTCTCCTCCCTCCCTCCCTCTCTCACTTTCTCTCGCTCTCTCTCTGTTCTGAAAGCCTTTCAGGGTATTCCAGTTAGAAGGGGGACTAATGGACAGTGATTGGTCAGCCCTTTCCTCCATCTCTCCCCCCTTGTTCCTGTGTGAATAAGCTCTTCATTCATTGATGTGGGATGAAAATGGCTTCTCGGACTGGAGTTGTGATGAAAGCATGGAAACTCGAGGTCATTTTGTGTCTTGATTACAGATCCTCCGGCAGGGCGATTAAAAGGTTTTAGGATAACAACCGGAAAAGAGAGGGTGTAAAAGGGGAGGGTGTGGGGGGGGCGGGGTTGGATCAGCCGTTATGTATTTCTGACCACATCTGCCCTCCCACTTTCTATATCCCTTTGTCTTCTCTTCTTTAGCTCTTTATGTTCTTCTGTTTTATTTCTCTCTCTTTTTCGCCCACGTCTTTCTCTCTCTTTCTTTCTCTTTCTCTTTCAACTTCATCCATTTTTCATCCCTGGCAGTTTAATGAAGCCTTATTTGTTTATCGTGGTGTGAGACTGCACAGTGATCGTCTTTTTACTGGACGGTTTTCTGGTGCCTTCCAGAGACTGCCTGTCTGTCTGCCTGTCTCTCTCTCTCTCTGTCTGTCTCTGCATGTCTGTCCGCCAGTCTGCCTGTCTGTCACTGTGTCCCTGCATACCTCATACTGTCAAGCAGCTGCCAGGGCAACCAATACACCAATGTGGCAGTTTGTCACGTGGTTATCATATCTGCAAACCTCCCCTCCATGCAGGGCTCGAAATTAACGGCATCCCGTCGTCACGGGGACAATGAAAAAGATCATTGTCTGAGGAAAAATGGTTAGTTGCGAGCCCTGCCTGAATGGACCCCCCCCCCCCCCCCCAACCTTGTCTTCTGACTCCGGCGGTACCCAGGGGCGGTCCACGGTGTGAGGGGGGTACCCAGGGGCGGTCCAGGGTGTGAGGGGGGTACCCAGGGGCGGTCCACGGTGTGAGGGGGGTACCCAGGGCCGGTCCAGGGAGTGAGGGGTTAACAGAACCGTCAGGGACAGCGGGCGACGACGCTGATCGATCCTGGGCTTACACGCTTCCGCAGCCAATCACACGCTCCGCAGCCAATCACAGCCAATCACACGCTCCGCAGCCAATCACAGCAGAACTGCTGAGTCAGCTCTTTGTGAGATTTAATTAAAGAGTCTAACTTAATTGGCAAAGAAATACTGAAACTAGAAAAACAAAAGTCGTAGAAAAGATTGATGGTTCATTAATAAATTGGTGGGGTGGAAGGGTGGCTTGTAAAAAGGGCTATACAGATCCGATTTGATTTGCATTTGATCCCTGGAGGCGATGATTAGGGCTGGTGTTAAGGTCCCTGTAGCTGCCTAACAGGACGGCCTTATTGTGGCAGGGGTTTTCAGTTACAGGGAAACGAAAAAGAAATGTTTAAACATTGTATCTGGCCAAACGTTAATCTGCTGTGGGACTCTGGATAAATAGGTCTTATTCGACATCTGTAACTGGAGTACATTTGTTTACCTGGCTCTCCCTGCTTGTCATGTAAAGACTCAGGTGTGTGGAAATATATTTGCGAGTTATTTTTTCCACCACTGTACTTCCTGTACTTGGCGTATGTGTTATATAATTAGAGCCCCCACTAGATTCTGATGCACGGAGGCAGGTTGAAAGTGCTTGTGTAGATACTTAAGCAGCTTAACAGCTCATTTATTTATATCTGCATCAAATGTTCCACTCTTCTACCTGACTCAGGTCTGCCCCACACGTTAGACACAGTTACCATGGCGAGGGTCCCCTTGGCACTCCTCCATGGCAACACAATGGCATATGTTCTCCAGTGAGACCAAGCCTTAGCTGGACCTGATCCAACCTTACTCCACGCCTTGCTTTGTTTTATTCCTGCCCTGTGTCCTCTTTGCTTGCTTTGTTAGTTTCTAACAGTTCTAGTTCTTTCTGTCCTTCCTTGCCTCCTTCCTTGCATCCACCCTTCCTTCCTTGCCTCCTTCCTTGCATCCACCCTTCCTTCCTTGCCTCCTTCCTTGCTTCCACTCTTCATTCATTCCTTCTTCCTTCTATCTTTTCTTTTTGTATGTGTGTGTCTGTTATAATGAAGCAGAGTAGCCAGGCTCCAGGATTGTAGTGTCAGTGTCAGTGTGTGTGTGTGTGTGTGTGTGTGTGTGTGTGTGTGTGTGTGTGTGTGTGTGTGTGTGTGTGTGTGTGTGTGTGTGTGTGTGTGTGTGTGTGTGTGTGTGTGTGTGTGTGTGTGTGTGTGTGTGTGTGTGTGTGTGTGTGTGTGTGTGTGTGTGTGTGTGTGTGTGTGTGTGTGTGTGTGTGTGTGTGTGTGTGTGTGTCTGTCTGTCTGTCTGTCTGTCTGTCTGTGTGTGGCGGTATGTCTGTCTGTGTGTGTCTGTTATAATGAAGCAGAGTAGCCAGGGCTCCAGGATGTGTGTGTGTGAGTGTGTGTCTCTGTTATAATGAAGCAGTGTCCTCTCAGTCTTCCCACTTGTAGACAGTCTGTTTTCATACTCAGCAGAGGAAATCTCTCACGTCACGGAGAAGAAGGGAGCCTATACCTTGCATGATGAGTTTCTCCCCTCCCTCCCTCCCTCCCTCATGTCCCACTGACAGGTTATAGACAGAGCCATGAAGCCGTAACATCCAGTCATTCTGGTTCAGCAGGAGGGAAGGCACACACAGGTACCCCTCAGCAGGGCGGGCTGACAGGGAGGTCATAGGTCATCGGCCTGATGGCTCGGGGTGAGCCACCTCTCCCGGGAGGGGCTGTGTGAATACTACAGAACGTCCGGGTGATAGAGGGGGGGAGGGAGGGGGGGAGGGGGGGGGGGAGACCTCACCTAATGTGAGCTGATCTGTCTCACGCTGAGGAAGCCACACACATCTGCAGACACACAGACTCCATCAGTCAGTTACTCAATCAGTCACTCATTCACTCACTGACTGACCGATCGGCTGGCTGACTCACTGATTCACACACTCACACAAGCATTCAGACACGCACACAAACACTAATACATCAGAAATCCTATTAATATCTCCACAGGGGCTGTCATTCATCAGTTATGCGCCGACACGCTCACCCCTTCTGAAAGAGTTGACCCCACACAACTGCGGGCGCTCGCGGATGATTTTGATTGGTTCCCCTTGTCCAGGGAAATCCCCCTGGGGGGGAGGTGGTGGGAGAGGGGATGGGGGAGAGAGAGAGGGGGAGGGGGTGGGGGTGGGAGGGAGAGGGATAGGAGGAGAGGGTGGGAAGGAGAGGGAGAGGGATAGGGGGAGTTTAAGTGTATTGATTGGGGCAATTTTCCATCACCCACCATTTATGGCGAGCAAACATGACAGACTTCCTCTCTGTCCTCATCACACATGCTGGCGTGTGATTGGCTGCGCTAGGCCTCTGACGCAAATCCCGGCTGTGCTCTCTTCAGGGGATGAGAGAGAGAGCAACACGGAGCGATGGGCGAGTGACAGAGGGACGTCTGCCCTTTGTCTGTTTGACTTTGTGTGTGTATGTGTGGTTGGGTTTGTGTGTGTATGTCTTTGTGAGGGGGTTTGTGTGTGTGTGTGTGTGTGTGTGTGGAGCTGTGTGCGTCAGCACCAACTTCTCATGTTGGTCCTCATGCTAGCTGGATTGGCAGCTGAAGTGATGCCGTCACTCACCTCTGCAGACTGAGCTTGACCTGAAGCTTGCTCTGCTCTGCACTGCCTCGTACCCCCCCCCACACACACACACACACACACCCCACCCCCCCACACACACACACACACCCCACCCCCCCACACACACACCCCCACACACACACCCCACCCCCCCACACACACACACACACACACCCCACCCCCCCCCCCCCCCACACACACACACACACACACCCCAACCCCCACACACACACCCCACACACACACACCCCGCACACACACCCCCCCCCCACCCCCACACACACCTCATACACACCCCACACACACACACACCCCACCCCCACACACCTCACACCCCCCCAACCCCCACACACCACACACACACCTCACACACCCCCTCCACACACACACACACCCCACACACAGGGGTGCAGCAGCCCCTAAAGCAAGGATGGACTTTCTCAAACATCAATATAGCCCGTTATTGCATCAGTTGATGGGTACGCCGTTTACTTGATCTATACCTGGTGTGTGTGTGTGTAGTTGGCCTGTGTATGTGTGCCAGTGTAGTTTGTGTGTGCGTAGTTGCCGTGTGTATGTACAGTTTACGCCTGCGTATGTGTGTGTGCTTGGTGTGTGAGCCCTACACCATAGTTCATGCATCTGGAGGATTGCATCAGGGGGATATTGCTTCCCAGACTTCCTAACGTTGTTCTAGTGGAGGGAGCTGTCTTCAGGGCCCCCTGCCCTGCAGACACTGTGTTACAGCCCCCTTGAAGGGGTGTGTGGTGGTGTTGCAGACTGCAAGAGAGGTTATTCTGAGGGTGCATGAAATCAACCCTCTCTCTCTCTCTCTCTCTCTCTCTCTCTCTCTCTCATCTCTCTCTCTGTCTCTCTCTCTCCACACAAGTCCTCCATCTCCCCTCTTGTTTCCGGCTCATCCCCCTACTTCCTCCCTCCTCCTCTTCCAGGGGGTCAGATGGCTGAGCGGTTAGGGAATGGGGCTATTCATCAGAAGGTTGCCTGGTTCAATTCCCGGCCGTGCAAAATTAAGCTGTGTCCTTGAGCAAGGCGCTTCACCCTACTTGCCTCAACGAGAATGTCCCTGTACTTACTGTAAGTCGCTCTGGATAAGAGCGTCTGCTAAATGACTAAATGTAAAAGTCCTCCTGAACCCTTCCCCCAGCCAGCCGTAAATGATGGTGTCGTCACCTGTGACTGTGCAACTTTAGGAGAGCTTTAAACAGTCACAGTCGATTCCCCCCCGCGCAGTCCCCCCTCCATCCCCAGCTAATGCATTTGACTTTCACAGCCTCTGCCCAGACACTAAAACGCTGTCTTCCTCCTCCTCCCTGCTCTTCCATCCTCTGCATCACCCCTCCCGCCCCCTTCCCCTCCCTGTTGTTTTCTGCCCTGCCTGGCTGCCAGATACCAGGCACTGGACACCAAAACAAACAAGCCCCTATCGATTCAGGGTTTTGGCAGGAGGGAAAGAGGGCAGGAGGGGGAGATGGGAAGTGCCAGAAAAGAGACAATGAGTGGGTTGATCATTTTTGGAGGGCAAAGTAGCTACGACAGTCATGCTGTGTAGCATTTAGCTTTGCTACAGCAAGAGCCTAACCAAGGTGATGTTAGAAAGCACAAGGATGATGATTTCTCCCAGTCATGAAAGGGACTTGGCTGTAATAATTAGAGTACTCAGCCTACTAACTGCACTGGGACGGAGAGAGAGAGAGAGGGGATGGTGAGTGAGAGAGAGAGAGAGGAAGAGAGAAAGAGGAAGACAGAGAGGAAGAGAGCGAGAGAGAGAGAGAGGGGGGGGGGATGGTGAGAGAGAGAGAGAGAGAGGGGATGGAGAGAGAGTGAGAGAAGGGGGGAGATGGTGTGAGAGAGAGAGAGAGAGAGAGAGGGGATGGAGTGAGAGAGAGAGAGAGAGAGAGAGAGGGGATGGTGAGGGAGAAGAGAGAGAGAGGGGGGGATGGAGAGAGAGAGAGAGAGTCAAATCCTCGCTAGTGTTTTTATCCCTCTCACGATGGCTTCCCTTGCGCGTACCAGACACCGCCCGCTCCACCCGGACGCGGGACTAATAACCGTTTCAGTTCATCTCCACTTGTCAGATTCCCCCGCCAGCTAAATGAAGATTCGCCACTTGAAATAATGACGCTCTGTCTCTCTCTCTATATATATCTCTACGTCTGTCACTCATTCTCTCTCATCTCTATCTCTCTCTCACTCTATCTCTATGTCTCTCACTCATTCTCTCTCTGCCTGTCTCATCTCTATGTCTCTCACTCATTCTCTCTCTGCCTGTCTCATCTCTATGTCTCTCACTCATTCTCTCTCTGCCTGTCTCATCTCTATGTCTCTCACTCATTCTCTCTCTGCCTGTCTCATCTCTATGTCCTCTCACTCATTCTCTCTCTGCCTGTCTCATCTCTATGTCTCTCACTCATTCTCTCTTTGCCTGTCTCATCTCTATGTCTCTCGCTCTTTGCTGGATGTTGTAACTCTCCGGGTCTTCCTCTCCTACATGAGAAGCTCTCTAAGGGGTTTCACAGTCTGGGTGGTTTAGTCCCCCAGGCCCCCCCCAGGGCCCCCCCCCAGGTTGTGGAAGATTAGGCTGCCTGGTTACTCGGTGGGTCAGATAGAGTCGATAAACGCTAAGTATTCAAGCTTGGTGGGCCAACAGGAAGTGTTGCTGGAGGCGATTGATCCTCCCTACTCCACAGCCCCTCCCCACTGTCCCTTCTCATTCAAAGGCCAGTTCCCTGATGAAAATGTAAGAGAGAGAGAGAGACTGAGAGACTGTGTGTGTTTAGTATAGCTACCCAGGCCAGTAGAAGGCACCTGCGGACATGCCAGGGCTGTTCAATAGCTCACAGTCAGCTCAGGTGGCTGCAGACTGTGAATAGCACACAGGGAGCGGTAGACTTCCAGAACAAGAGCGCTGTCCTCTCTCTCCCCCCTGCAGCGCTCCTGGCCCTCACACCTCTCTCCCCCCTGCAGCCCTCCTGGCCCTCACACCTCTCTCCCCCCTGCAGCTCTCCTGGCCCTCACACACCTCTCTCCCCCCTGCAGCCCTCCTGGCCCTCACACCTCTCTCTCCCCCCTGCAGCCCTCCTGGCCCTCACACACCTCTCTCTCCCCCCTGCAGCCCTCCTGGCCCTCACATCTCTCTCTCCCCCCTGCAGCCCTCCTGGCCCTCACACCTCTCTCTCCCCCCCGCAGCCCTCCTGGCCCTCACACCTCTCTCTCCCCCCTGCAGCCCTCCTGGCCCTCACACCTCTCTCCCCCCCGCAGCCCTCCTGGCCCTCACACCTCTCTCTCCCCCCTGCAGCCCTCCTGGCCCTCACACCTCTCTCTCCCCCCCGCAGCCCTCCTGGCCCTCACACACCTCTCTCTCCCCCCTGCAGCCCTCCTGGCCCTCACACCTCTCTCTCCCCCCCCGCAGCCCTCCTGGCCCTCACACCTCTCTCTCCCCCCTGCAGCCCTCCTGGCCCTCACACCTCTCTCCCCCCCGCAGCCCTCCTGGCCCTCACACACCTCTCTCCCCCCTGCAGCCCTCCTGGCCCTCACACCTCTCTCCCCCCTGCAGCCCTCCTGGCCCTCACACACCTCTCCCCCCTGCAGCCCTCCTGGCCCTCACACACCTCTCTCCCCCCTGCAGCCCTCCTGGCCCTCACACCTCTCTCCCCCCCTGCAGCCCTCCTGGCCCTCACACACCTCTCCCCCCTGCAGCCCTCCTGGCCCTCACACACCTCTCTCTCCCCCCCGCAGCCCTCCTGGCCCTCACACCTCTCTCTCCCCCCCGCAGCCCTCACACCTCTCTCTCCCCCCCGCAGCCCTCCTGGCCCTCACACCTCTCTCTCCCCCCCGCAGCCCTCACACCTCTCTCTCCCCCCCGCAGCCCTCCTGGCCCTCACACCTCTCTCCCCCCTGCAGCCCTCCTGGCCCTCACACCTCTCTCTCCCCTGCTGCATTGCAGTCCACACGCCCCGCCACACGCTTCTCCTCCTCACACGGGCTTCTCTTTTCCTGGATAAAAGACAGTTCTTTTGTAGATGTACACTGGAGATCAGACGAACCGAATGAAAACATGCCGATGTCTTAGAGACACAAAGGAAATGTCTTCAGTTTTCAGTTCCAGTTTTATCGGACTGGTGGGAAATCACTGACAGGCACCAAATGTCACCCGTCTCTGATGGTAGAAATACAATAGAGATCAGAATGAGAACTAGATGTGATAGTTGGGTTGTTTGTATCTCAGTGGTGTGTATGAGTCTCAGAAAACAATCTAGAGTGCAGAACAGTGTCTGTGAGTGGATCTTCCTGGTGTCATTACCAGAGAAGGGCTCCTGTGTGGGTTTAGCTGGGGATGAGAGAGTGACCAAACTGGGTCAACTCTGCAGGGCTGGGAAGGAGGGCATGTGATAGGAGTGAGTCAGGTGAGGACAGAGAGAGAGAGGGAGAGGGAGAGAGGGAGAGAGAGAGGGAGAGAGAGAGACACAGAGAGAGAGAGAGAGAGAGAGAGAGACGGGAGAGACGGAGAGAGAGAGAGAGGGGAGAGAGAGAGAGACGGAGAGAGGGAGAGGGAGGGAGAGAGAGGGAGATCACAGTGTAGCTGTCACTCTAGCTTTAGTCATCCGTCATGGTTAGGATGTTGGGAGGGCTGGGGGTCTGAGGGATGAATCAGTCCTGCTATGTTCTCTCTCTCTGCTGGGGGTCTAAGTGTCCATCCCCCTCTCCTTCTATCTCTTTCGTCTCTCTCCTTCATGCAACCTTGTTTTTTCCCTCCCGTGCTTTTGTTATGCCTTGCAGTCTGCCTCCCTCTCACACGCCAAACACACACGCACTCACTCACACACACACACACACACACACACACACACTGTGGAAGACACTTCAGTGGAGGGGCTTGGCATGTTGAGGTAGCCATTTGCTGATGAGGCACAATCTCTGCTGCAGACTGCAGAAGGGCACCTGTAGGGCAGAGAGAGAGAGAGAGAGAGAGAGAGAGAGAGGGGGAGAGAGAGAGAGAGGGGGAGAGAGAGAGAGAGACAGAGAGAGACAGAGAGAGACAGAGAGAGACACAGAGAGACAGAGAGAGACAGAGAGAGACACAGAGAGAGCAGAGAGAGAGAGAGAGAGAGAGAGAGGAGAGAGAGAGAGAGAGAGAGAGAGACAGAGAGAGGGAGAGAGAGGGGGAGAGAGAGGGGGAGAGAGAGGGGGAGAGAGAGGGGGAGAGAGAGAGAGAGAGAGAGAGAGAGACATGAGGAGAATGAGAGGTCTGCAGGGAGGAGATATACTGTCACAGGCCCTAGTACCACCTGCACACATTCTCTCTTTCACACACACACGCAAGTCTGCTGATGCAGTGAATTGGGGCAGTGGGGGTGGAATAGTTAATCAGTGTGCAGGAAGAACACACATAAAACGATGATGGTGTTTGTGTGTGTGTGGTGTGTGTGTGTGTCTGCCTCAACATTAAAGTAGCTTGCTATCACAGGAGGAACAGGTCACTGCTGAAACTGTTTTTCCCTGCTCTCAGAGAGGAGCAGGTCTACAGTCCTGCTAGAGGTCTGGTCTACAGGTCTGGTCTACAGGTTTGGTCTACAGGTCTGGTCTACAGGTTTGGTCTACAGGTTTGGTCTACAGGTCTGGTCTACAGGTTTGGTCTACAGGTTTGGTCTACAGGTCTGGTCCTACAGGTTTGGTCTACAGGTCTGGTCTACAGGTTTGGTCTACAGGTTTGGTCTACAGGTCTGGTCTACAGGTCTGGTCTACAGGTTTGGGGGTGACAGGAGACTGGAGAGAGAGATTTTAATTTTAGAACTCTGTCGAACTTTGAATGATTTAAAAGAAAGAGAGAGAGGGATTGAGAGATAGAGAGAGGGATAAAGAGAGAGAGGGGTTGAGCGAGGGAGGGATAAAGAGAGAGAGGGATGGAGAGATAGAGAGAGGGATAAAGAGAGAGAGGGATGGAGAGATAGAGAGAGGGATAAGAGAGAGAGGGATGGAGAGATAGAGAGAGGGATAAAGAGAGAGAGGGATGGAGAGGAAGAGATGAGAGAAACTCATCTGGTATAGACTCCCTTCTTCTCTGTGACGTGAGAGATTTCCTCTGCTGAGTGTGAAAACAGACTGTCTACAAGTGGGAAGACTGAGAGAACACTGCATCATTATAACAGACACACTCACACTCACACACACTACACAATATCCTGGAGCCCTGGCTACTCTGCTTCATTATAACAGACACACACAGACAGACAGACAGACAGACATACCGCCACACACAGACAGACAGACATGCCGCCACACACAGACAGACACACACACACACTGACACTACAATCCTGGAGCCTGGCTACTCTGCTTCATTATAACACACAGACACACAGACGGATCCTGCAGTCTTGGCTACTGTGGGATAGTGATTGGCTCAAGAAGCAGGGGTTTCTCTCCTGATTGGCTCAAGAAGCAGGGGTTTTTCTCCTGATTGGCTCAAGAAGCAGGGGTTTCTCTCCTGCTGGCTTCACTCAACCTTCCAGACCTTATTGATATAAGTCTCTGTGAGGTAGTTAATAAGATATAGCTCTGCTGGGAGCGGATACCATGCATTCATTCATTCAAATCTTTTTCATCTTATAAATTATTTTCTATCCCTCCATCAATCGATTTCAATTTCTTAGGTACAGCGACCAATTTCCATCCAAATAAAAGGGGATTTTTTTTTTTGCCGATTGAAAAGCTTGTCGTTGATGTGAGTTGAATACAGCCACAAAAGACATAAAACGTTTGACACAAGTCGCCCTCAAGCAAACCATCCTTACGCACCAAACTCACCCGTTCACCGTAAATTAAATCCTCTCCAGGGCTCAGGCTATGTCATGGTGACCCCACACGCACAGCAGGGAACTACCCCACTCCCCAGTCGCAGGGTGATTACTAGGATGCTAACCCCTCCATAAGCACTCTATAATTCACTATAATGACACACACACAGAGGAGGAGATGCACTCCAGGGACCTCGTCAGTGACGTTGCAGTCACACACAAACGTGTACGTATATGATGACACTATTATTATTACAGTCAGCCTGTCAGTCGTACGTCCATGCCAGTAAATGTTCCCTCTTGTTAGGTCTCACAGACACTCGTCTCCTCCTCCTGCTCTATCCATTCTGTCTTCATTTCCCTTCTTCTCCTCCCCCCCCTCTCTCCCTCCTCCCTCTCTCCCTCCCCCCCTCTCTCCCTCCTCCCTCTCTCCCTCCTCCCCTCCTCCCTCCCTCCCTCCTATATTCTCTCACTTCCCTTTCTGCATCGCCTCCCTTCTCCTCCCCCCCTCTCTCCCTTCCTCCCTCTCTCCCTCCTCCCCTCCTCCCCTCCCTCCCTCCTATATTCTCTCACTTCCCTTTCTGCATCCCCTCCCTTCTCCTCCCCCCCTCTCTCCCTCCTCCCTTCTCCTCCTCCCCTCCTCCCTCCCTCCCTCCTATATTCTCTCACTTCCCTTTCTGCATCCCCTCCCTTCTCCTCCCCCCCCCTCTCTCCCTCCTCCCTCTCTCCCTCCCTCCCTCCTCCCTCCCTCCCTCCTATATTCTCTCACTTCCCTTTCTGCATCGCCTCCCTTCTCCTCCCCCCCTCCCTCTCCTCCCCCTCCTCTCCCTTCCCTCCTCTCTCTCTCGCCTCCTATATTCCCTCCCGTCCCTCTCCATCTCTATTTCTCCCTCTCTCTTCTCTACCTCTTTCTTTCTCTCTCCATTGTCTCCCTCTTTCCTCCCCTCTCCCTTTTTTTCTCCCCATGCCTTCCCTGCCTTTTTTCCCCTCTCCTCCCCTCGCTCTCTCTCTCCCTGATCTCTTCCCTGTGAGTGCTAGAGGAAATGAGGGATGTGCCCTAAGGATGATGGTGATGATTTCCCTACCCTCCCTCCTGTCCAGAGCCCCTGGTCGTCTCCCTGGCCCCCCTCTGCAGCCTAGCTGGGCGGCCGCCTGTGCCCATTCACCCTCTGTCAACCAGGGCAGAGAGGGAGAAGATAATTGATCTGGTCTGATGAAAGATGAAAGTGGTCTCTCTTTCTATCTCTCTCTCTCTCTCTGTCTTTCACTGTCAACCTCGTTCTCTCTCTCTTCTCTCTTTTCTTCCCTTTGTTCTTTCTCTTGCTGTTCTCCCTTCTTCTCTCTCTCTCTCTCTCTCTCTCTCGTTGTTCATCGTTATGCTGATTTACATACCATAATGTCTCTCTATACATTCCTGCCCCTCCACCCCCAGTAATTCAGCAAGCTGTAATTAATTGCTGGTTGAATTGGACATTTAGTTGATCACATGACCTCTTGCCGTGTTGCTGTCAGCCCTCTCTCAGCAAATGGCAACCCCTGGCTTCTTGCTTGACGACTGGATGACCTATGGGGAGAGGTTGGCTTAACCCAGGCCTTATTGACGTCAGAAAGATAACTAATAGGAAGTTGATGATAGTTATTATATCTGCCCACGGCGTCCTCTTATTCTGTAATGGTGGCTTGCAGTTTGTGTTTCCTCAGAGGGGGGGGGAAGTGAGCTCTAATGTGCAGCCGGAGGGTTTTTAGGCGGAGTCGGGGGCGGAGTTCCAAAGCTCTCAACGCGTGAAGAGTTAGCATGCTCTGGCCCTGCTCTCTCTCTGTTTAACACTGCAGTATGATCATGTCAACTTAACTAACAGTTTCAACTCTGGTACCTACTTACTCTCCCTCTCCCTCTCTCTCTCTCTCCCTCTCTCTCTCCCTCTCTCTCTCTCCCTCTCTCTCCCTCTCTCTCTCTCTCTCTCACAGAGAGGTGGAAGATGAGCTGGAGGTGGTGTGGCAGGCAGCAACCAGGGAGAACCAGAGGATCAGGGAGGCCTTGCTGGAGCCCAGCCCCTCCGCCGGGTCCTCCAGCCCAGCCAGAGGTCTCCAGGGCCTGGGTCTCTGCCACTCCTCCCCTGGCTGGCTCTCTGACCCCCAGGAGCTCTCCCCCCCGCCTCGCCCCGACAGCTCCGGCCCGCCCCCCTTCGCCTCTCGGGGGAGCAGCGGGGGGCGCCGAGCCCTCCAGAGAAGCCCCATGTTCGGGTCGGACTCGGACCAGCACCAGAACCCGTCTTCGGACGAGAGTGAGAAAAACGCTATGGACTTCTACTCATAAAGACCATGTGTTGATTCAAAGAAATTATAATGTTTTACTTCACATTATTTTAACCACGTATTCAGACTAGGGTATACGAAATTCAATTCAATGACACGCTCTTAAGTTATGTGTTTGAATCAATACACCACAAATATACAGTTTAAAAGCACCCTCCCCTTATGTTACAGTAGCAGTTACCCTCACTGCACTTCCAATACACCCTCCTTCAATCTGTGTTTACAGATCTGTAGCTCTGTCAGGAGACCACCTGACAGAGCTACCTTCCTGACCCCTCCTTGATCCCTCTCTCCCTCCCTCTCTCTTTCCCTGATCATCACACTAAGGCTGAGAACACAATCGCTATCTGCCAGGTCACTTTTTACGTCAATATGACCCTTTTTCGAACCCTTTTTGCTCGACTCCCTCAACGCCCAGCGGCGTCCTGGCCAGGAGGACGACCCTGCTTCTCCAGACCTCAGAGCAGGCCAGGAGGACTACCCTGCTTCTCCAGACCTCAGAGCAGGCCAGGAGGACTACCCTGCTTCTCCAGACCTCAGAGCAGGTCACAGGAGGCAGGAAACCACCTGGAGGTGTCATCAATTATACACACATCTGAAAAGAGAGAAGAATTCCACTGAAGCATTGCTCCACACTACTGGGGATCTGTGTGTGTGTGTGGTTGGTTGGGTGGGTGTGTGTGTGTGTCTGTGGGTGTGTGTGTGTGTGTCTGTGTGTGTGTGGGTGGGTGTGTGTGTGTCTGTGGGTGTGTGTGTGTAAGTCTCTCATCTTCAAAGTGTCTGTTTTTACAGAGCCCAGAGCATGCTGGGTGTGTTGTGCACAGTAAGAGACTGATGTCTAACTCACACACACACACCACACGCATACACACACCACACACACACACACACCACACACACACACCACACACACACACACACCACACACACACACCACACGCATACACACACCACACACACACACATGTAAAGATGAATCAGGGCTACCCACAGCTCAACCCTAAACTCCATAATGATTACTTTTGGTTCTTTTGGCCTCCAGTACTAGCATGTTGAATCAAATGGTGTCCATCCCTTTCAGGGACTGAAGATTTTACCCCTTCCCACCCTCTCCCATCGTGGGAATATCATTTTAATCTACTCAACTGCACCATCTTAAATAAATAACACTTAAGTCAAGTTATATCAGCAGCAATGTTTGACTGTTATGACCTGTCGTTTATCAAAGGCAGGATGAGAAGAGGGAGATTCCATTTGCTCTTATGAACTCTCTTTTATGATCCGGCCACTCTGCTTACGTGTTAATCTAGCGCAGACTGTTGATAGAATTGCCATGGAAATGTACTTTACTCATAGTAAGTATTGGAAAAACACAAAAACTATTTATAATTTTAAAATTGTATATGCAAATCTCTATTTTCAATTTGTGTGTGCTGCCTGTGATGTTGAATAGATCGGATACGTACGACTGGTTTTGTAGATTGTATTGTTACACCAACCCTAACCAATTAATATTATTATTATCATACTTTCTTTTAAAGATTATTTCAAATAAAATAAGCTGTAAGCCTGTGAAATACAGTAAGGTGTGTAAGAGACAAAATAATACAATTTTGTGTGAAAAATAATTATATTTTTCACTTCAGCATTGTACCCCTTTGTTTTTGATATTAGTAATTTGACATCAGTAATTCACAATATAGATTCATTTTAATAGCCTGCTGCTCTCTGCCCACTCTGGGACACACACACACGCCTGTAGATCTCTCCCCAAGTGTTTCATGGCGCAAACCACTGATCCTGTCTCAGGGAGATTGTTTTTGTCACAGTTCAAATAAGGTTGGCGGTTATTGGGTCAAGAAATGCACGTCATAAAAGGTTACCACGAACTTGCTACAGGGGGGCTAACGCTAACTATACAGGAAAACCCATGATATTCCCTCCCACGGAGTTAGCATCATGCTACGATAGCCGTCTGCTGATGTCACTCCGACGCAGCACTTTGACCATGACGAGATCACAGGGAGGGTCGTCATGGCTGCGCTGTGGAAGCTTCTAGAACCTGGTGATCTTGCGGTCAGAACGTCACCTTCGGGGCGAGGTTGGCTTTACAGTGACAGTTAGTCACGGCCAAGTCTGTGATCTTTAAAACCGTCATTAAGCGCTCACGTCATGTCTCTGATTCTATTCGCTACCTTTTCTTCTTGTTTCACATCCTTTTCTAAGGTGACACATTGACAGAGTCCTGTCTTTCCTGTCGAGTTTGTATGTTTTCAACCCATCACTACCACATAGCCTACTATGAACAAGGTTTAATATTGGACTTCATGTTATTCGAATATATATTCGAATAGCGTTGACAGCCCTAAAGTGTACATGAATATATTCACGGGGGGGGGGTGGGGGGGGGGGTGGTGGTAAGTAATGGGGTGTAAAGTGTGTGTGTTGTGGGGGGGGGGGGGGGGAATTAAGGTCACCAGGTTTGTAAATCTTTCCCTCTTCTTATAGCATAGATATGCTTAGTCATTTTCGTAGAACGTTCGTAGTAATATTAATGCTAGTAGCCTATATTAAAGTCAATTTAAAGTCACAGCCTTTTCTTTTAAGACCTTTTTCCCGTAATTATACCTAGGGCCACTCTGTTTTTCTTTGCTAATGTGTTTTACCATCCCATGTTAAGTGACAATAAGGTGCATCTGGGAATGAATATGTCTGGTTTGACGGTATTTAATTACTATGACTGCTTTTATTTTCTCCATTTGGATTATTTAGTCTTCATTAGGCTGTCTTTGATGTCTGGAACACTGTCTGGTCGGAATAGCGATGAACAGGAAGCACATTTGGGTCAGGTCTAAGTAGGCGAATGGGCTAGTAAAACAAAATCCTGACTTGTTGTTGCAAAGCTAGGCAGAGAAATGAATGGACTGAAATTACTTGTCATCATCATGAGGTTTGGTAAAAAGGTCTTAAAAAAATAAATAATAAGGAATTAATTAAGCCAACTAAGTTGACCTTGATGACTGACATCTGTGTGTGACGCTTCCTACTTCTCCTGTCTTGTGAGACAACAGAGATTTCAGTCTGGGTGTGGATGATTGTCTCCCTGGCGGATGAATCCTCTTGGGAATTCGAGTCAGGAGAGAATTGGGATGATTACGTAACCCACTAATGAGGGTGTCCTTAGATTCAGGATGATTTTGCGTGCGGAACTATTGGGGGGAGGAGGGGGAGGGTCCAGATGAAGACCCTCAGTTCTGTAGCTCATGAGACTTGCACTAGTCCCAAGTTTTGGGTCATTTTGAACTATTCCAGTACATTCCATCATTTATGACATTTTTATGACATCAGAGTCATGACAACAGGAGGTTCTGACGGACGGCCTCTGTGTCTTATTGTTCAGTCAGCTAATTCGTGTTTGTCATTTCAGCCACTAAATGTCTCGTTCTTCTTGACGTCTAGAGAGCAGAAGACACAACATCGGCTGTGACTGAAGCTGGTGACAGCCTGGACACTGCATAGTTTTGTTTTCTCTGAACCCAAGAACCAGTCAGAACCCCTGGTTAATGGAAACTGTCTTCCTGTTCACAGTCTGACCCGCGAGAAAAGCTAAACAAAAAGGCCTTGAGGGTAGGCCATCTGCGGTATTGCTGGACCATTCTGTGGAAGGGCTATCGCTTAGTGACCTTTCTGTGTGCCTGCAGCCTGGAAAATGTGGAGTAATTATGGTCCGTGTCTAAAAAAAAAGAGGCTTTCACAACAGAGAAATTTTCTCTGCATTGCTGTATCCGATAATACTTTTACATTTAGTCATTTAGCAGACGCTCTTATCCAGAGAGACTTACAGTAAGTACAGGGACATTCCCCCCAAAGCAAGTAGGTTGAAGTGCCTTGCCCAAGGATACAACCTCATTGGCCTTGCGGGGAATCGAACCTTCTGATTACTAGACCGATTCCCTAACCGCTCAGCCACCTGACTCCCTAATAAATGCAATGAACTCTTCTGCTCCTAGTGTAGCAAACTCGATGAGAAAATGGTTTGGTCAGTCATAGTCAGGAAGGTGTGTGTGTGTCATCGACCTGAATAGAAATAACCGGGAGTTGTCGTCAAGCATCTTTCCCTGCTGTCTGTTCAGCCATTGGTCACTGTTGTCATAGCAGCTCACTGTTCTGTCGACTCCTTCTCTACAACTATTTTTTTTTTAAAGGCTTCAAAAAAGTAATTGTACATGTGTGCGTATGTTGTTTGTCCTCAAACCTTTGTAAGTACCAACTTACTGTCCTTAGAACAACTCAGTCATGGCAGGTCGGGTGGTGGATAGGTTTCTAGTTGCTCCAGGATGCAAGGATGACAGTTGAGGATGTGCTGGGCCTGTAGCAGCTGGATGATAGAGCTGTTGGTTGAGAAGAAGACATACAGACAGATATTATAGAGAACTTGATTATAGAGAACTTGTGCAATATAGTCTGCTTTGTGTGTATCTGTAGCTAATGTAGAGCCAATGGGCTGGCTGAGTGATCGAGTTATGGCGTGTGTGTGTGGCTGTGTGTGCGTGCGTGTGTGTGTGTGTGTGTGTGTGTGTGTGAGTGTGTGTGTGCGTGCGTGTGTGGTTTACACAGTGTGTGTGGAGGGGGCAGAGGAGGGAAGGGGGAGGGGGTTATTTGTGCATCCAAGTGTGTGTGCTGTGAGAGAGAGGTAGTGAAGATCGTTAAGTGAGACAGAGATTGCCAGACAGAGCAAACAAGAGCTAATGTTGTCTGTGTATGCACGAGCATGTGTGAAGGAGGTTCAAAGGTTCTTATTGGCAGATGGATATCCAGTGCCAAAAGTCGTGCCAGTTTAAATTTTTCTTTGTGAAATGTGCTACTTTTACTTCAGCACTTAGTAGCAATAAAAAACAAATAGCTATGTGAAATTACTTACTTGATCATGTGGCCTGCCCTGACATTAAATCAAGTGGCTTGTTTTTTTTTAACCAGCAGTCGGCCAACATATTGAAGCGCATTACTGACATCTAGTGGTAAAGCATTGGAATGCACATACAGGTGAGAACATCTGTAATTTTTAAACCAAGTAATCGATAACCCAGTTAAAATGTAAATAACTGAACAAACGTTTCGTATAATAGCTAGCCTATGTTTGTATAAGACCTATCTTATGCCAGTCTAAAACGACTAGGAATGTATCTGCTGAATGAAGGAATGGCCTCAAGTTCACTGTTTCAATCAAGTTTATTAGACAAACACCAAGTGGCACAACTGTGTTTAAAAGCTCATTAGGCATGAATGAAGTTGGGTCATGAGAAACCTTGTTAATGTTTGGTTCAAAGGAATCTGAAGGAAGTATCCATGACTACTGTAGCTTCAGTGTGTTCTGGTGAGGAATGTGACTGCACGGCAATAGTAAATACAGACTCCTTACACTAGCGGTTTTAGAGCTGCTTTAAATCCGTCTATTGTTTTCAATCAGCATAAACCTCTTTCTTTCTCTCTCTCTGGGTGATTGAGTTCATATGTAGTTCAGAGTTCTGACCATCAGTGGGAGTCGTACAGATGTCGACTATAAAACTGACTGATTTGCTATATACATTTTAGCACACTATTAAGTTTCTTAATAACAATAACAAGTGTTCTGTCTGGTATTTTTTTTATAATTTACAAAACACGTTCCTACAATGGTCTTGATTTATACATTAAATATGATTAGTCTATTATCCGTTATTATCCCAAGACGTTTTCGCTTATTTTAGAGGGGGTTCTTCAACAGCTCATGGCTCTCTAAAAACAAAGAAACATCCGCCGTCGGTCTCCTTGCCAGGTTAGATTTGATACGGGTAGGCCTAGTGCTACGGGTAGGGTACAGGTATTGCTTTACAGTTCAACTACCACACATTAGACTCGACACTCAACTTATGGAGTAGACATTGATGTCTAAAATAACAAAAATAACCCACTTAATTAAACGTATTTGAAGACTCCAGCAAACATTAGGCCTGTATAGGCTATGCATCCGTTTACTTATAGGATCATCTGACCTATAATCAAGAGTGATCTACAAACTAATTCAACATTCAACAACAATACCAAAATATGACGGAGCTAGGCTGGAAGACACCTGCATCTTCTCATATGGTTAAGACCACCTTCTATTACTCTTAAAGTAAGAAAGATTCATAACACGTTTGCCTTGTTTGCATTTGCGGCGTTATTACATATAGCAATGATGTAACCTATAGTCAAATAACTGCAATTTCTGGTTAACATACACTGTCCAGTTTACCCCTCTTCCATTAGATCGAGGTGCAAGGTTTTGGCTGTTTAGCCAATATAAAAACCCCTACACACGCTAGCCTACTCCCAGGTGAAAAAACAAAAGCATTAATGACTGAACTACAACAGCTACATTACACTATGAGTAGGCCCAACATGCAGCGGTAAACCGAAATGCAAACAACTCTCTTTCAGCCCACAGTTCTAATCCCTCTCCGTTCAACCCCTAATTAATCTTTAGCTTTAGTTTGAGCCTTCAAGTGGAGCCAACCCAAACGAACAATTGTCCAGTTAGACAAAGTTTGAAGTCGTGACAGCGCTTTGTAAGGAGATACAGTGAGAAACAGATACCCAGAAAACTAGTCTACACGACATTTAAATGAAGTTGTGGGTAAGTAGCCAACAAAGCTGTTAAAAGTCTGTTTTCTGAGGAGAGGAGGCGACACGCGCCTCTGACATGATGCGCGGCAGCGCTTGAGAACAGTTGTACTCTTAAAAAACAGTTTGACGATTCTGAGATCGCCTACTGGCAGTCAGTGTATGATAGTTTGTGGGTTGTGTATGAAAATTAAAAAGACGGTTTTCAGGCGCTAGCCACCAACAGAGACAGCTATTTTATCAACAGGCCTCCTCTGGCCTATAAACCTTAAATTATGTACATATTTGAATTTAAAATAGCTTCAGATTGCACGCCTGCTGTATCCTGGTTTTGGAATTAGGCCGTTAAGTGTCTGGATCAATGGCAAGATAATTTTGACCCGTCAGATTTGAGGACAAACAGTATTTATTCAAACTGAAACAAATGTGCAGTCCAATTCTACCAGCCCTTTAAAAAAAATGTCCATGACTTCTGAGAAATTCCACTATACACTTGAATGAACACATTTGAAACATCTCTGGTACACACACACCGACACACACACACATATTTCAGCTGGAACAGACTTCTACAATTGGCCAACAACTTTGAGTGTTGTAAAGTATCGCCCACCAGCAAGGTTACACTCTCAATCTGGAAAACATCATAAACGTTGGCATCACACTCAACCTTGTATCATGGGTAATCCTTTTACTAGTTGTTATACCAACTACTCCCTACCTGGAATGTTGTTCCTCTCATACATGTGAGCCAAGCTAGGCAGACTATTGTAAAATTATGTTGATCAGCTGAAGATTGCTTCTCTTATCTGAACACTGTAAAACGATTAAACATAGTATTATAGGAGTATAAGAAGTCAGTTATCTGTAGCGAGACTGAGCACTTATCACTTTATATAGTTTTCTGTCCCCACTATACAGTCCACAATTACAGTTTCTCTGGATTATTTCAACACTCCATAATGTGCAATGACGCAGGAATGAACAAAGGAACACAAATGTTCGTTGTGAGGTGAGTTTACATTTACATTTATTCATTTAGCAGACGCTTTTATCCAAAGCGACTTCCAAGAGAGAGCTTTACAAAAGAGCATAGGTCACTGATCATAAAAAAACATTGCGAGTAGCCAAACATGAAGCATACATTGTGTGTAAGTGCCAATGGGAGAGAACCATAAGAGCATGTAGTTAAACAAGTTACAAATTAAACAACATGAGTTGTCGAGTCTTGTCTATAATGTGTGTGAAGCATTTTTTGTTTAACTAAATAAATCCAGTCTGTTCAACGTCAAGGAACCCGGAGATTAGACTGATGTCTAATCTAACTGGCTCTGGATAAGAGCATCTGCTAAATGACTAAATGTGATGTACGAAGGTATTTTATAGGCACTTGATTCATCTCCTGGGGGAAATCGCAGCGTATAAAACAGGAATGCAAAAATTACTGGGTTAGGACAAACTGTACACATGATGTACACATTTGGGGACAGTATATCTGCTACTCTTCTGACCCACTCACACACACACACACACACACACACACACACAGGGTGTCGGATGTCCCTATCAAAGGGGTATTGTGAGTCTGAGGTGTGTTCTCTAGGATAGGGCGGCCCCCCTCCTCTTCCTCAGGGCCCAACTTCCAATAGGAGTCAGATAAAGTCTTAAGGCCCCTCCCATTGTATGTGTCCAGTCACAGTCAGGGCAGACAGACTGTGAGAAACTACCATTAGGCTGGTATTGGATTCAGGACTGGAACACTGAGCTGTTGACTTAGGTGAGTGTCTGTTCCTAATACCTGGAAGCAGAGGCATGTAAAATAGAAAAACAAAAAACATTGTTTTTTAAAGTTATGTACAGATAGACGTTTCGTGTAAATGATTTAGCAGAGCTGTAGTTTATAGAGTTAAACCACAATTGAGTATTTCCAACAAGGTGTGCAGTTCAGTTTTTGGCATTGTAACATCTCCTTATTCAAGACCTGTTGTTTTGGTTGCTGTCACGGTAGCTTGCTGTGTGAACAGTGTTCAACCCTACCATGGTCCTTACAGCTCCCTACCTGTCCGGCTAGCTCCTACCTGTCCGGCTAGCTCCTACCTGTCCGGCTAGCTCCTACCTGTCCGGCTAGCTCCTACCTGTCCGGCTGGCTCCTACCTGTCCGGCTAGCTCCTACCTGTCCGGCTAGCTCCTACCTGTCCGGCTAGCTCCTACCTGTCCGGCTAGCTCCTACCTGTCCGGCTAGCTCCTACCTGTCCGGCTAGCTCCTAAGCTGTCCGGCTAGCTCCTACCTGTCCGGCTAGCTCCTACCTGTCCGGCTAGCTCCTACCTGTCCGGCTAGCTCCTACCTGTCTGGCTAGCTCCTACCTGTCTGGCTAGCTCACACTGAGGGCAGAGGAACTTCAAACCTGTTAGTAAGTGAGAGTGCAAAAACGTGTTGTGTGTGTGTTTCCATGTATTAGTATACTTGTGACAACAAAATCAGGAAGTCAGGTGGCTGAGCGGTTAGGGAATCGGGCTAGTAATCAGAAGGTTGCCAGTTCGATTATCGGCCGTGCCAAATGACGTTGTGTCCTTGGGCAAGGCACTTCACCCTACTTGCCTCGGGGGGAATGTCCCTGTACTTACTGTAAGTCGCTCTGGATAAGAGCGTCTGCTAAATGACTAAATGTAAAATCGTCCCTTAAAGTACTGAATATAAAGAGGAAGAAAAAAGCCTAATAGTAGTAACTGAAGGAGGACACTCACCTGTGGTTAACTGAAGGAGGACACTCACCTGTGGTTAACTGAAGGAGGACACTCACCTGTGGTTAACTGAAGGAGGACACTCACCTGTGGTTAATACATTTTCATTGTGACATGTTGGGTGTTTCAGGGTCAACAAATACAGCTGAAGACGTTGCTGTATTGAGACCAAACCGCTGAAAACACATAAAGGGTGAGTAAATATTACAAATATATATATTAATATACTATAACTACAAAAACAAAACACAAATGTCTACAGATCACAGTTCCAGACCATGTAGAATGTCTCTTGTCTCTCGTCATTTCTCAAAGTGATAAACAAGTCCTCAGTCTTACTTTAATGACCTGTAAGATGATGTGTGTTTCGAGGGAACACAATCAGAGCTTGACTTAAGTGATGTCATAAAACAAGCGACGGGATGTGCTTGGCCTTGACAGACGGTGATGACTCATTTACACCCACTTAGTGTTTGCCGTTCTCTGGCACCAGTCTGCCAGCAGCCATTGACAGGTCAACACTACATATCAATATACCTCTAAAAGCACACGAGTGGTAGGAGGAGGAAGTGGAGCAGAGAGTCAGGTGGCTGAGCGGTTAGGGAATCGGGTTAGTAATCAGAAGGTTGCCGGTTCGATTCCTGGCCATGCCCAAATGATGTTGTGTCCTTGGGCAAGGCACTTCACCCTACTCGCCTCGGGGGGAATGTCCCTGTACTTACTGTAAGTCGCTCTGGATAAGAGCGTCTGCTAAATGACTAAATGTAAGTGGGTGGTCTCGTGGGTGAATCAACTTCAGGGCTCAGACGATGCTGAGGTGACCAGTCTCTAAGCACACGCCCCAACTGCTCTTGGAAGGCCAGGACTAGTGGAAGGGGTGTAAATGTATGACAAGTCTTGCCCACTTGTGCCAAGTGTGCTATCCGGTACTCTCTGAACAGCACTTAGTGCCACATGAGGTCACGTCAACCTGCAGTACTGGGATTTGATATTCAGATTTCTCTCAATCCATTACCCTTCGACAGGACTTTGTACGCTTTACCTCAACACTCATTTCCCAGAAACGAACCCCACCCCTTTCTAACGCACCGATTCCACACTAAGTGGGTGTTTCAACAGCTGTTGCTAAGAAACAGACAACCCTTGGCGAGAGCTGTGAGGTTGCCCCGGAGATGTGTTGGACGTGACTGTGGAGGAACTGGACATGCTAATGCTAGCACGTTGCGGCGAGCTGTGTATTGTTCGACATAAAACTCAGTTCACTATGAACTTCATTCAACACCTGCTGTTGCAACGTGCCAGTCATGCCATTGATCATGAAAATGTCTCTTTTTATTTTTGTGTTATTTCTACATGAATTTGTGTGTGTGTGTGTGTGTTTATGCATGTGTGTCTGTGCATGTGTGTATGCGTGTGTGTCTGTCAGCAGGTTGGCATGGACGACGGCAGCGTGAGGAGGAGGAAGGATGCAGGGAACAGTGGTACTGACCCCAGCATGGCCTCCTTCTCCCCCACTACAGAGGAGAAGGAGAAGGCCACAGTACTGCAGAAGGAAGTAAGGTCCTTTGTTCTCTGTGTGTGTGTACGTGTTCCATGTGCATGTCTATCTGTGTGTGTGTGCATGCTCCGTGTGCATGCATGCTCCGTGTGCATGCATGCTCCGTGTGCATGCATGCATGTCTCTGTGTGAGTGCATGTGATAGCCATCAGTGTCTCTCAGCTCCTGAGAGACTGTCCCAGTGGGTGTTAACACCACAAGATACACACACACACACACGCACACACACACACACACACGCACACACACACACACACACACACAGTGGCTCTCACGGCCCCACACAGCCCCCCGTCTCACCCCAGAGGGACCAGCCTGTACCTTCCACTGTCATCTCCATTTAGATCAACACTCCCCCCCCCCCCCCCGACCCATCGATGTCACTTGTTCTCTTGTTCTACTTCCAGATTCTTCCTCTTGGAAGTTGGCCTTTTGTCCAGAGGACTCAGTGAGCACCCTAGTTAATGAAATGGGTTGTTCATGCACATCGATTCTCAGCATCTGAGTATGCCAAGATAAAAGAAGGTCACCGACGTTAGGAATGGTGCTTGAGTTGTCAAGCTCCACGGCCGCTGAACAAGTACACCTCAGAGAAAATCAGTCAGGAGAGTGGCAATATGTTTTAGAGTTAGGAAAGCAGAGTCGATGCTTGTGCATCAAGCTTTATTGATCTTTGATAACAAACAGAATGGCCAGTGTAAACCAAATTAATATACTTTTTATGTAATAAAGTCAATTAAGTTTAAGTTTATAGGGTAAACAAGTTCTGACATCTGAGGACTTCAGCCACAAGGGTTTTGACACAATATTATTGTGGTAGAGTGGGTTAAATATTGACCTTATGAAAACATTGTCTGACTAACTCAGGGACTCGATTGTGTGTGTTAAAATGAATGTTAAACAGAATGTTAAAATGCAGGAGCAAATCTATACATTTTAAGAACGATTCATCCTCAAATTCACTTTCACGCTATATCAGCTAATTTTACATTCCAAAATAGTTCAAATGTTTGATTGTCTGGTATCATACTGACCGCTAAAAAGAATTTAAAAGAAGAAAAGGTCGGTCAGTCATTGATGGGGAAAGGAGATACCTAGTCTACGGAAGAGCAGCAGGAAGTCGTCATCCTAGCCACATCCTGTCTGGATGACCACATCCTGTCTGGATGACCACATCCTGTCTCCCTGCAGGTGGGTCTCCTGAGCGGAATCTGCCTGATCGTGGGCACCATGATCGGCTCAGGGATCTTCATCTCTCCCAAGGCCGTGCTGCAGCTCTCGGGGGCGGTCGGACCATGCCTGTGTGTGTGGGCAGCCTGCGGGGTGCTGGCCACTCTGGGTGAGAGACGACACACACACACACCACACCCCCCCCCACACACACACACACACGCACACACTGGAGACTTACAAGTGTAGACACATGTTCGAACACACATAGTCATAAAAGAAAAGCGTGCCACACTCTGGGATGGTCTTTTCTAAGATATCCATGACTACTGTGATGAGATACTAGCGGTCTGCAAAACAATTTAGTGAAAAACATTCATAGTAAACAGAAAAGGCAAATCCATTTACAGGAAAAAATATTTGCTATTGAGCTGTAAACAAGAAAGAACGCGTTAACAACCCACAAAGTAACTGAAGAGGTATGTCATAAATAAGAGACTTTCTTCAATCTTGAAACCAAACAACAGACAGATTTGATGTCAAGGATTTTATCGTTTGTGATCATGTAGAAATGCTAAAACAGTTTTTATGCCGTTGACCTGTTTTTGCAATTTAGACCTGTTCTGAAACGTGGCCATTCTCAGTCATATAACAATAAGTAGTTTAGTCCTTGGGAAAAATGCCAAGAATGGGATAACAGCTCAGTAGGAGAGACTGTGTCAGTGTGTTAAATCCCACAAGACCTAGAAGAGGGAGGCTTAATCAACCTGACACGAACTCAGCAGAATTACCAGGAGTCAACGAGGGAAATCCCTTCCTGTCTATCTGTGACTGTTATTTCTCTCTCTCATTCTCTCATTCTCTCATTCTCCCTCCCTCCCCCCACCCCCCCTCTCCCTCTAGGTGCACTGTGCTATGCGGAGCTGGGCACCATGATTACTAAATCGGGGGGAGAGTACCCCTATCTGATGGAGGCCTTTGGATCCACCGTGGCCTACCTGTACTCCTGGACCACCATCATGGTCCTAAAGCCCTCCTCTTTCGCCATCATCGCCCTCAGCTTTGCGGAGTACGCATCCACTCCGTTCTACCCGGGGTGCCAGCCTCCTGTTGTCGTCACGAAGTGTCTGGCTGCAGCTTGCATCTGTGAGTCTTAATATACTTTCTTTTTGTCCAAGAATTGTTTCTCAAGGAGTTTGCCTCAGTAGCTCACTGGATACGTGTGCAAACTGTGTTTCTACTCTACAACTTTTTCCTGACTAGCTTTTTTTCCTCCATCCTTCAGTATTGATAGTACTGGTCAACTGTCTTAGCGTCAAGCTGGCCAGTTACGTCCAAAACTTCTTCACCGCAGCCAAACTCTTCATCATCCTCATCATTGTGGTGTCCGGCATTGTGCTGTTGGTCCAAGGTAGGCAGTCTCCTCATCTGTCGGAATTTAGGAGAGACGACTATGGAAGCAAATCAGCGACAGAATGTTTTGAATTTTAAAAGGCCTTGAATACTTAATATTGACATTTAAACATTAAACCGAATTGTTGGTTTTGAATTCCCCTCTTTAAGATTTAAATATGATTTTTTTTTTCCAATGTGAAGAAAAATTCATGAAAAAAATATTTGGCCCAAAAATGTAAGCTGAAGAAAAGATGATGAAAACATTCTTGCAAAATTGTCTCCATTTTTTGTGATCTGAATTTTACTGTTTGAATTTGACCAACCTGAATTTCTGAACCTTGAATTTTTGGATCAGATTTTTGTAAAAAAAAAAAATATTCAATGCCTTTTAAAATTCAAAACATGATGTCACAGATTTGCTTCCATAGACAACAGTAAAATTTGTATAACAGTATTCTGTTTATGGTTAATAAAAAATGTATTGTAAGTTGTAACCATGTGTGTTTGTGTGTGTCAGGAAACACACAGAATCTGTCGAATGCCTTTGAAGGGTCATCGACCTCTTTTGGCAACATTGGACTTGCGTTTTACAACGGCCTTTGGGCTTACGATGGGTGGTAAGACCTCCTGTCAATTCTTATCCCTTCTTCACTTACTGTAATGTTTTATGACTTTAAGTTCTTTGTTTAGTCTTGTCTGGTAAAGAATGACACCGTGACACCATAAACTGTTTGTCCTTCAGGAACCAACTGAACTTCATAACTGAGGAACTGGAAAACCCATTTAGGTGAGTGAAGGTTCATTCTGCAATTGAGCTATGTCGAAGTGTGTTTATTTAGCGGAATCTACCTTTAACTAATTGTTGATCTCCACTAGGAATCTTCCCCTGGCCATCATCATCGGGATTCCCCTGGTGTCAGTTTGCTACGTGCTGGTCAACATCGCCTACTTCAGTGCCATGTCCGCCACAGAACTGTTACAGTCTCCAGCCGTCGCCGTGGTAATGATAACGCCGTCATGGCGATTGATGCTGTGCTCCACTCACTGATGCTGTGCTCCACTCACAGGGTCGTTCCCTTGGTAACAGCATCCACAAGGGGTCAAGGGTGTGCGAGACATTGAAAAGACTGACCATTCATCTCTGTTAAACATGACCCGTAGTCCCAAACATGCTTTATTGGAACCATGTATCGTTTTATTCATTGTCCTCGTATTACGCTCTGTGGTTCTCTGTATCCATTCACTTTCATTACAGAAGGACAGGCATGGAGGAGCATGCTATCAGTTCAATTTCAGTTTGTCTGTGGGCCGTTCAGAACCTGGCGTCTAGGGCCCTAGGTGTTTGGTTCCCCCAGGTGGAGAAGGCTTTCTGAAAGGCTGAGCCTGACAGATGCATGATAACTGTGTCTGTGGTCGAGGATTTGCTCTATTTCGTATTTGAAGAAACACTTTGTTGTGTTGAAATCCTTGAATCCTTTGAGCATCGGAGAGCCTTTGTAGCTTAACCGCTTGTGCTGCTTTCGGGTCATTGTGACCCACTGTTGTGGTGCCAAAGGTGGGTCACAATGACCCGAAGGCAGAACAAGGCCTCGTGTTTATAATCTATTCAATTATTGAGTCATATTTATTGCCTGCTGTTGCTCCTGCTACTGATAAATGCATATAAACATCAGAGCCTAGATGGAAACCACACCATTAGTGGAGTAAGATGATTTCTTCCTCAGGACTCAGTCAAACAGGGTCAGGGTTGTAAAACAAACATTGCCTTGAACCCCATGTCTCCTCTGACAGTTTGATTTACGTCCCCCTTAGACTTTTGGTGACCGGGTGCTCTACCCCATGTCCTGGGTCGTCCCGCTGTTTGTGGTCTTCTCCACTTTCGGGGCGGGCAACGGAAGTTGCTTCACCGCCGGCAGGTGAGGGAATTTACTGGCAGCCATTTTGAGAGACTCAATCGAATAGCTCCTGTCGTCTGAGGCATGTCGGTGTACAAAGCCGTTTCTGGTTGGTCTAAATGAAATTCGCTGTAATTCCTCTTAGGCTGACCTATGTGGCTGGAAGGGAAGGTCACATGGTGAAGATCTTGTCCTACATCAGCCCGAAGTACTACACGCCATCCCCTGCCCTTATCTTCAACGTGAGTCCTCCATGTTTAATAATCCCCTTTAGTCTCCACCCGCACTCATCCAGACATATCGGCATTACCATCTTAAAGTCATGTCCTAGGACCATGTGATTCACTAGTAAGAGTTGACTCTTCTATCTTTTTTTGTTGCAATTCTAGGGGATTCTGGCTATTCTTTACACCGTCCCAGCAGACATTAACAGTCTTATCAACTACTTTAGCTTCGCCCAGTGGGCGTTCTACGGTCTGACGGCCCTTGCTCTCATCGTCATGCGCTTCACCAGGAAGGAACTTCACAGGCCAGTCAAGGTACGACAAAACAACATTTTGACAACCTTTCTTGTCAACCAAAACAAACTGCCATCCTGGATATTTAACATGTCATACATCATTCAAGTTCACACACCTCAGAGTAAAAAACACTAACATTTTATTTTAACAAATATATTAATAAAAAGTTTTAAAAACAGTTAAAAAAACTTTCAAATCCGTCCCAGATGCTCTCCCTCGTGTAGCTATGGAACGCTGACATGTTTTTGTGCTTGCTCAGGTACCGATAGCCATCGCCTTCCTGGTGGTGATCGTGTCCTGCTACCTGGTCCTGGCCCCCATCATAGACAAGCCAGAGCTCGAGTATCTCTACTGCACTGTCTTCATCGTCAGCGGCCTGCTACTATACTTCCCTTTCGTCCACCGCAAGTTCGGCTGGACACGCAAAGTCATGAGTACGTGTCATCAGTCCTCGTCGTCCAGCACTCGGTCTGAGACACCGATGTTAGCTCAGTGGTTAGACGGTTTGATCAGATCTAGAGGTCCCATGTTCTAATTCCTCTCTGTATGTTCCTTTGGATGAAAGCGTCTGCTAATAAGTTACATTATTTTTTATTAATATCTGTGTATGAACACCGCTAGCCTCCAATATGGTTGGTTTTGTCTTTTTTTAAAGTGACCAGGCACATTTGAAATCTCACTGATACCACGGTTTTATGTTTTTATATTTATGCCAGTCATTATGCTATTTATGCTAAAGTAACTCTTTATATCTGAGGTTTTGTCATTTGGACACATTTAACTGTTGATTTTTGTAGGGCCCATCACCAAGCACCTGCAGCTGCTGATGGAAGTCGTGCCCCCAGACAAAATTGAATGACGAAGACGAATGGACGTTAATGGACAACTAGTGGATATCTAAACTGCTCTTCCACTGAACAGAATATCCCGACAAGCCAGAGGACTAGTCTAGATCTCATGCTGGATGCAACAGGGATCCCTCTGATAACTGAAATGAATGTACATTTAATTCTGGGGCTATTTAATCTGGCTTGAACTGCAATTCCTTCCCCTCTGGTCTGGTCCTCCTCGTTGTCTGTCCATGTATGAACTGCCAGCAGTCTTTTGTTTACACCATAGGAAGATACTAAAAACCTATAAAGCTTTCAAAATGCCCATGACTTTTTGTTAGTTTAGTTTTCCCCCCCTTATGCTTTAGTTTTAATGAAATGTTTGATACCACATTCAAGCAATGTGTACACTAACGTTTTACTGCAAATATTGTACGTTTAAAAGGATACAGACCTCCTTGTTCTCTCTGTTTTCAATGTTGTGCTACTATTGCAGTGTAAAACTTCTGTATTTTTAATTGTACGTGAATGAAAGAAAAATGGATTATAGACCAGCACAAACTGTCAATTTTACAATGAATCCAATTAGTCATGTTCTTTCAGTAATCAAACAGTAATCACTAGTTGTTAGAGCAGCTGTATTCTCTTATTGTAATTGGCAGAGAAGCTTGGCGTTTTTGCTTTCTCAAAGTCAGCCAGGTCGGTAGATGGCGCCCCTAAATTCTGCATGAGCTGTCATACTTTTCGTCGCCCTTCCTTGATTTCCTGTTATGGAATTTCCTTCAAAACAACACAGTTCTTGAAGCATTTTGGAAATGGAAAATTAGTACATTCGTTGCCGAGGATGAATACAGCTCTGAAACACTGGAAGGAGGCAGCGACTGTCATTATATCTGCGGGTACGAGGCACAAACTTTCAGATGGTTTGTCAAGGTGCCTCGATAAAGGCACCTCTACACCTACAACAGGAATTGAAGGGCTGTCAAACTTTCCACACGAGTCCACCTTTGATTATGATGTGCTTTTGTTGAAACGAAGCGGTAAAAGTGGGTTTATGCCTAATGCTTATGTCTTCCCAGGAGGGTTGGTAGAACCTTCTGATTTCTCTAGCGAATGGCTGGACATATTCAAGGCTTTTAGGCGCTCGCCAAATTTCGGTTTAGGAACTGTCAAACAACCACTGGCAACCAGACCTCCCATTTTCGCTACGGATAGGATGAAACTCGGTTCTCCCATCCCAGGAGATGTGGCGTTTCGAATATGCGCCGTTCGTGAGACATTCGAGGAATCTGGCGTGCTCCTGGCGGTGCCTAAAGAGGAGGAAAATAGTTTACTCAAAAACATTGAGAATACGAGTAGTCAAAACCAGACCGAATTGACGAGAGTATACAAGATGTGTGACAAGAGCGAACTCGCTAAGTGGAGAGCGTTGGTTAATAAGAATCCCTCTAACTTCATCAGAATGTGCAGAGAGCTGGAATGTTTGCCTAACATTTGGGCATTGCACGAATGGGGTAATTGGCTGACCCCTTCTGGCGTCTATGAGAAGCAAAGGAGATACGATACTGCCTTCTTCATGTGCTGCTTGCAAGAGACGCCGGACACCCTCCAAGACGAGAAGGAGATTGTGCATTTTAAGGTAATTCCGTAGTTTCCTTAAATGTGGATTCCCTGACTTAAGTTACCTTTTGCTAAGACAACCTTATATTAGATAGGCCCACATGAAATCTAGGCTACCCGTAAAGTAGTCAGCCAGTCAGCCGTTTAAAATGGGGAGATAAAAAAATAATAGCTAACGGCTATATCTTTCTCTGTATGGTTCAGTGGTCGCCACCTTCGGAGATACTCCATAGCTTCCTGGGCCGCGAGCTGTGGATCGCCCCACCTCAGTTCTACGACCTCAGCCGAATGTGTCGTTTCCCCTCCTTGGCTCATCTGCACAACTTTGCCAGCCGGAGAGCCAGCGAGGGCTGTGAGCAGTGGTTACCTGTCCGCCTGGTGACCGACAACATCTACATATCACTCCTCCCAGGTGCTCCCTTCTATAAACCCTGATATAACGGCACCTGTCACTCTGCTCAATTGCTAGGGTGAAGAATTGGTATAGTGGGAAACTTAACTTCATAAAGGTGCCCGGTTCTCGAGATAAACTAGCTACAGAGACACACACACACTGACTATCTTTTCCTCTTTTCTCTCACAGGTGACTCCTTGTACCCAGAAGATGGCTCCGGCCAGATCGACATGAACAAGACCACAGATGCAAGCCTTCAGGAAACGGAGCAGGGGAACTCAGCGCTTCACCGCATAGTGTGCCACGACCTGCACACCGCTGTAGTCCACATCTCCATCACGCCCAAGTACAACCACCTGCTGCCCTTCGAAAACACTTCCCTGCGAAGCGGCACCAACAGTCAGCTTTGACCAAGCAGTCTTCCTGTCCTTTATAACTGGGCTCAGCACTCTGGCCAAACTCTTCATTGCTGTACATTAGCCTACAGCCAAACTAATATTTATGAATATTATTAGTAAATTATATTAATATAATGTAATAAAACTACGAAAGAAAAGGGTCTTGAGAGTAGTATCCCAGAGGTGACGACCATTCCGCAACATCGAATCCAGGCTAAATCCCTTCCTATGTTATTTTCTCTGATTTTTTGACTAGATTTGTTTACTGCTGAATTAATTTATATTTATAATTGTGGAAATAAAATATATACTTGTATACACGATTTCCGTCGTTGTTTTCGGGTGACTTTGCTCAAGTAAGGGAGGTACACTGAGAAAGTCACCTTTCTTTCACAACAGCGCCCCAAAAAACTACCAGAGGCCGTAAAAGTATTACACCCATATTGTGGACTACCATAGCTAATGAACAAAAGTGATTTCGTAAGTATACAGGCATCTGTTTCCGTAGTGTAGTGGTTATCACGTTCGCCTCACACGCGAAAGGTCCCCGGTTCGAAACCGGGCGGAAACATCTTTATTTTCCCCGCTTTGAAACCGGGTGGAAACGTATTCCGAGTGCCTTCCCACCTTTTCAGTTTTCTGGGTAAGTGAAACGACAAGGAATTGACAGATTACAGTTATACCAAATTTAGGATAACGAACACGTCTAATATTTCCCTGTACTACTGTAGTAGTAAATCTAGTACATTTACTAGTAGTATTTCCTTAATAACACTTGACTGTGGGGTGTTATAGCTACCTGCTCGACTTTCCCCCTGCCTACAAATTCGGTGGAATTAAAATAGGGTAATTCATACAATGTGATCATGGCTCCGTCTCCATACTTTCCAAGTGGTGGTGTACTTCTCCACCCCGCCACTATGCTACACAGACAACGTACAAAACGTGGCAAGCCAAGTTGCCATGACAATACTTTGTTGACATTTGGGATTCAAACAAATGGATGCATGCTAACTAATGTGCTAGCCCACTCTTGCGAGTGTAGACTATATTGTATATATATATATATGAGTCTGGTCGCAAAAAATAGCAATGGTAAGTACATGGTAGTCTTCATGAACTGTGCGGTCTGTTAGCCCATACATACCCAAGCTATTGCTAGCTGTTAGCTCCAGTAGCCTACTGTATCCTGTGCTATGCCCGTGCTAGCCTCCTAGATCACTATGACGTGAACTGTAATGTAAATCTTGTATTTCCAGCCACCTAAAAAGAAGGGTGCAAGCAAACCTGCCAAGGGCAAGACGCCAACGGTAGTCGATGGCCTTTCCACAGAAGAGATGTCGAAGGAGCAGGTACGTATACGACACAGGCGGATATATAGCTTATGCTAGCTATACTATAGCGTTGTTTGCTAAAGTTGACTGTAATGTATCTTGAACCAGTTCTCTAACGTGCCATAAAGTCATTTGAGCTCGAATGATGGTATGGAAGCACAGCATTTCTAAACTTTCATGCTGATGTAGCGTGGTTGGAAACTGCCGCAACTGGAGGTCTGCTGGTTGAATCATTTTTATTTGCTTGCACACGAAGAGACAACAATATGTTAGTGCAAATCACAGCTCTCGTGCACCTTGCTAGCCGAAGGTCAGGCCGAAGGGACCAAGCGAACCAAAACGAAAAAACAGGTGCTGCGTGCACTTTCAGTACACAACAGCACACCACACTATACAAGTACATTTATATATAACATAATTCGGACAAAATAAAAGACATACCTGAACACGAAGAGACAGACAACACACAATATGTTAGCCATTGGTGCAAATTACAGCTCTCGGGCACCTGCGTGAGCACATGGAAACTCACTTAAACACTGTCCCCAAGTACCCTCATATTACAATAGGTACCCTAGTTAGCGAGCTCGGTGAAACTTGTTCATATAAATATTTATATTGTCCACATTGTAACAAAACTTATGTTTGCATTACAGCACATTGTGTAACATTACCACTGTTTTATATTGAACAATTTTCGGAGCCAAGGACAGCATACCTTGCTAGCCGAAGGTCAGGCCGAAGAGAACAGTCAGGGGTGTGAAAATACAGATAACCCGCGATGGGTCAAACCAAAATATAAAAATCTTTGACAAGCACGTGTATGTACAATATAGAAATGAAAAAGTGTTTGTACACCAAAAATTAACATTAGCTATGCATCTGTAATTACATTTAAAAAACACACTGAATTATTATTATGATCAAATTATTAACATCCCCTCTTGACCTGACCTATTTGAATTGGTCCTTGTGTGCAATTTAGTGCGTAATCTAGGGCGGAACAACCTTACACTGCTACACTGACATCGTCCTACAAACCACGGACAACATAACATTGAGATGGTTGGTTTTTGCTGTTGCAGCTCGAGGAGCACATTGTGCGCCTCCGCGAAGAGCTGGACAGGGAGAGAGAGGAGCGGAACTACTTCCAGCTCGAGAGGGACAAGATCCACACCTTCTGGGAGATCACCAAGAGGCACCTGGATGAGAGGAAGGCCGACCTCAGGAACAGGGACAGGGAGATGGAGGAGGCAGAGGAACGCCACCAAGTAGAGATCAAGGTAGTCAGGTGGTTGAGCGGTTAGAGAATCGGGCTAGTAATCAGAAGGTTGCTGGTTCGATTCCAGGCTGTGTCAAATGACGTTGTGTCCTTGGGCAAGGCATTTCACCCTACTTGCCTCGGGGGGAATGTCCCTGTACTTACTGTAAGTCGCTCTGGATAAGAGCGTCTGCTAAATGACTAAAATGTAAATGTAAGGTAACACAGCCACACACACAGACTCAGAAATGCCCAAAAGCCGTAGAAAATGCAGTTTTCCTCCCTTTTGGATGGTTTCTAAAAATCAAATTTAAACCTGATTATTGATTTTGCCTTCCCAGGTCTACAAGCAGAAGGTGAAGCACCTTCTTTACGAGCACCAGAACAGCATATCTGAGCTGAAGGCAGAGGGCGTGGTCTCCACCAAGCTCATGCAGAAGGAGCAGTCCGAGCTGGAGAACGAGCTTCGCAAGGGTACGCGCAACCTGAAGGTGGACTGTAAGGAACAAGAGCTCTCCAACGAGAACCTCGTCAAAGGCCTCAAACTGGTTAGTGGTCCCCACAATCACTTGTTTCTCCACTGTCACGCCTGTCGAGTCAGTATTAGATGCACACTGCAAAACGGCCTAGAATTTAAGTGCAGAAATATCAGAAATTAGCTTGGCTGCCAGTGCAGTAAGCAAAATTCCTTAGAAAATATTTCTTAAAATAATGTGTTTACATTAAGTTACTACATAAGCCATTTATACTAAAAACAAGTCCAACTGGATTTAAAATCTAAAAACAAGATGATCACATTCAGTTTACAGTTTTTGCAGTGCCTTGTTATTTAATTCCTCTCTGAATGTGTCTTTGATTCCTGTTATTTCCGTCAATCAGAAACACGCAGAAGAAATAACCAAAACAAGAAACAACTTTGAGAGACAAGTAAGAGGTGAGATGATGTGTTTATATCAACTGAAAAACTGGCTCACCAGACCAGCACGCAACACTGTGTAGGCTGACGCCTCACTGCGGAGGCCCGGGTTCGATTCCTGCCCAGGCCCTTTACCGCATGTCACTCCCCCCTCTCTGTCTGTCTGTCTCTCTCTCTCTGTCTCTCTCTCTCCCCTCTCTCTGTCTATCTCCATCCCCACATTCCCTGTCCTCTCAGACACACAATCTCTGTCAGAAATACATAATAAAAGCAGAAACGCCTCAAAAATATATATTTTAAAAATAAATAAGGTCTGCGTCTGTCTTCTGCCGCCTCTGCCTGAGTAGAAATCGAGGCCAAGTATGAGAAGAAGATGCAGGTCCTGCGCCAGGAACTGGACCTGAGGAGGAAGACTGAGACCAATGAAATCATCCAGAGGAAGGACAACCAGATCAACACTCTGATGAAGAACCACGAGAAAGCCTTCAGCGACATCAAGAACTACTACAATGACATCACACTCAACAACCTGGCCCTGATCAACTCGCTCAAGGTAGGTAGTTAACACAACAACACAACAACACAACAACACAACAACACAACAACGACCCCAGCTGAGAGTCGAGACTTCTCACAGGCTCGGCAGGGTCAGTTCACAGTTTTATCATTGTAGCTTCAAATGTGTGTGTGTGTGTGTCTCTCTCAGGAACAAGTGGAGGAGATGAAGAGGAAAGAGGAGAGGTTGGAGAAGGAGATGGCGGAGGTGCTACTCCAGAACAGGCGTCTGACGGAGCCTCTGCAGAGAGCCAAGGACGAGGTGGCTGATCTCCAGAAACAGCTGGCCAACTACGAGAAAGACAAGGCCTCCCTGGCGGTAGGGCACAGCTCGAACACGGGGATGTCTGGGATCGCGTTTCCATCTTTTCTTTTCCAAAATGGAGGTCACGTACAGCTTAAACCACACCAGAGTATTCAGTTCGGAGCTGACTCGTCAATCTGAGCCGTGGCTGTTTTGCATCGTAATGAAACAAAGCTGCTCTCGTGAACCGTACACTGCAACAACAAAAAACAACAGATTTACGTGTCGAAATATTAGTTGAGCTTGCTTGTGCTTAAAACAGTTCAGGCCAGTCACCTTTATTGTCATTCAATTTCACTTTACAGTAAGAAAGAACAACATTTCGTTTCAGTAGGATCAGGATAGTGCAGTGATGTTCTTACATAAATAAATGGGTATATACACTATGTATAAAAACTATGTCTAAAATATATATTATAGCCAGTTATATATATTAAGCTATGTATAAAAATGCTAGTAAAACATGTAAATGTGTTATTTGCTTAACTTAAGTCACTACATAAGCCCTTCATACTAGAAACTAGTCCAAAAAGATTTGAAATCTTAAAAACAAGATTATTTCACTCAGTTAGATGTCCAGTTTTGGCAGTGTAAGACGTGGTATACTGTTGTTGTTGTTGTTGATGATGGCAGGAGTGATTTAAAGGATTTCTGCCTCTTCTGACAGGGGGCCAAAGCCCGTCTGAAGGTCGCCGACAAAGAGATGAAGGCCCTAAGATGGGAGCATGAGGTACTGGAGCAGAGGTTCAGTTCGGTGAGTAGCTTGTAAAACTAAATAAAGAGTGTGTTAATCATTTTCCTGTCATGTAACACAAGCTGTTTACCTCAAATTCTTTGTAGGACCCATGGCAACGATATGGGTGTCGCTCAGTGGTATGGATAGGAGTGTTTGTAGATCCAGAGATCCCACAAAATATTGTTAGAACAATGCACTTCTACTTCTTGATGTCTGCTGTTCATTTAAGACATAATCAGATATACTTAAATGTCCTTCAGGACAACAATATTGGACACATACAGTTTCTGCTCTTAAAATACAAATTACATAATGTACAAACACAGGCTGTCACCCTTACACATTCACACACATGTGACCTACAGTACATGCAGACTGTCGTCCACAAACCAACTGCAAACTGCCCGTCGTAAAACGCACCTGTAATCATTGTACATAATACAAAGCAGTGTGTCTCTTTGGATAAAGCGTCTGCAAAAGTCCCACCATTTGAACAGTCACTGTCCCATTTTACGTTGTAGTCATTTAGCAGACACTCTTATCCAGAGCAACTTACAGTAAGTACAGGGACATTCCCTCCGAGGCAAGTAGGGTGAAGTGCCTTGCCCAAGGACACAACGTCATTTAGCACGGCCAGGAATCAAACCGGAAACCTTCTGATTAATAGCCCGACTCCCTAACCACTCAGCCACCTGACCCCCTGTCCCACGACGCAGGTTCAGCTGGAGAGGGACGATCTGTACAAGAAATTCACTCAGGCCATCCTGGAGGTTCAGCAGAAGAGTGGCTTCAAGAACCTGCTCCTGGAGAGGAAGCTGGGGGCGCTGGCTCTCAGCCTGGAGAAGAAGGAGGCCCAGCTGAACGAGGTCCTGGCCGCCTCCAACCTGGACCACTCCGCCCTCAGCGTGGTCACACGTAAACTGGAGGTACTGTGCCCTCACGCACGCACGCACGCACACACACACACACACACACACAGCCCTCGCCTGTTTGTTTGGCTAACTCGCCTGCTCATTCACTCACTCACTCATTTGCTTGCTTGTTCGTTCACTTACTCATTATCCCATTCTTTCTCTCTCTCTCTCTCTTTCTCTCTGTCTCTCTCTCTCACACATACACACACAAACAAACAAAGAAACACACACACACTTTCTGAGCAGTCGGGTTCACTAATGCTCTGTTGCTGGCAGGTCTCTCCCCCACAATGCTGATAAACACCTTGTCACTTGTTTCCCAACAGGACGTGCTCGACTCCAAGAACACAGCGATCAAAGACCTGCAGTATGAGCTGGCTCGGGTCTGCAAGGTGAGGATGTTGGCGTCATACACAGAAACGTGTCGTAAACACGCATTGTACGATATACGATTGGATGTAATTGTGTGTAAACTGTGTGTTAACGTTCTCGCGTGTCTCCTAGTCCCATAACGACCTGCTGCGCACATACGAGGCCAAGCTGAGAGCCTTTGGGATCCCTGTGGAGGAGCTGGGCTTCAAGCCGCTGGAGAGCAGCTTCTTGGCTGGACAGAACCTGGGACAGGGTCCTGCTGGCCTGGTGTCTGCGTCCACATGAGATGTGGCACCCGCCCTGGGCTCCCAGACGCAAGACTTCCCCTTGGCCAGTCCCTTGGCTCGCCCACCCAGACTCGTGACCTATAGAATTTGTTTATCACTGCACAGCTTAGGTGACTGTGTGATTGTGTCTGACCTTTCACTTGTTTTAAACGTTGAAAAACCTCCAAGGATTTGAAAGATCCAGGATTCAACTAAGCAGATGAAATTGTGTTTCTGTTTCCTCTACTGTGAATGTCAAATAAAAGTCAAGTTGAAATCCACGCTTACAATTTGTTATTTTGGGACACGTGACTTAAGTCAGTAAGTAGCTCTTTGGCGGGGAGTTAATAGACTAAAAAGGGAATTTATGAATCTGGATTTTCTCACAGAACAGGCTGTCTTCTCCTCTTTCGGCCTAGTATTTATCTTGCTCGAACAAAACTGATTCAATTCCATGAGCTTTTTAGGAAATCTACAACAGGTTGAAGTTTAGTTCAGAAGTTCTTCTTTTGCCAGTCAGCAACGCTAATAGCTACTTGGGCCCCAGTCCCACACAGACCTCCTAAATGCATAACTGGAAAGGGCTCCATATGATATTCTCTGGCTGGAAGGCATATTTTTTCCCGAGGTTTTATTGATGTTTGGTTACCAAGAACATATGGATGCACTTTGCATGATGTATGGAGACTTATGCAGATTGTTGGATGCTGAAATAGTATTTCATGTGATTTAATATTTTACAGATGTGCTTTGCAAATCTCTGGAACAATGATGATGGGTCAAGGCAGAACAGCCATACATAGATGCTTAACTGAGACACTTTTGTGGGAGTTTTTCACAGCACGGGTGTGCGCCATCATACTTAACCTTCAGATAAACGACACAATATTGTAACCATATTGTGATATGACATTGATGCGACTTAGTAGATAGTGCCTCCTTGTGGACAGATTCAATGTTCATATTGACTATGATGTTCATCTGACAAGAAATATGTACTTACAGTACAGATGTGTTTACTACACAGGAAGGTTTAGGTGGGGGGTACAAGATTTTTCTTTGTCTTTTTTCTTTCTTCTTAAAAACGAATGTTATTGACAGAATGAACTGTTGGCTTACATGAAAATGGACGATGATAATATTATTAAACCGCTAAATGTAAACGTAAACATACATCTTAACTATTCCATATCGATAATATGCAGCTACAATTATTCGCAGTAACATTTCATTAATTCATTTCCAATTGCGTTTTGTAAAAAAAGAAAATGGTTGTCTTAAGCCACCGTACAACGATGTGAAGACGACACTGACAAGCAGCTGTTGCTACAATGTTACAGAACCCCCACGTGCAAAAAACAGTCTCTCACTATTTGAATACTTCGTTATACGGTGGTTGCGTGTCAGAGAGTTAGACGAATACATTGTTCGTGTTGTCAAAGAGGAACATGGAGTCCGTTATAAAGATTAATCCTGGTAAATGGTTACAACATTCAACGACGCTAGCTCTAAATGCTATTGCATGCCAACGTTGCTAAGCTATCTCGCTACCAAATGGCTAGCTAGCTATCTGTTTTTATCCTAGCTAATGAATTGGGATTTAGCTAGCTAGCATCTTGTCAGACAACGTAACTGTTTCTCAAATATTTTTTGTTAACAAACCACATTGTAATCTTCTACTGCAGGAGCGACGAAATGGGACATTCGAGAGAAAGTTTGGGACTACATTGAATCCAAGAACTTGGCAAACTTTCCTAGGCCCGTTCACAACAGAATTCCAAATTTCAAGGTAGGCTATTTAAGCTAGCTAGCTAGGCCTATTTTGCCGTCTTCTCCTCAGGAGTCTTGCAAGGAATCAAGAGTCTTACTCTTATCGTACAATGCACGCATCTACAACACATATCACTCGACGGAGAATTGTACTATTTTTGTCTACCACTTTGTCGTGTTTTTTTTTTGTCTTTTCTCGTCATCCGTCATAGTATGCAGTGATCCAAGTGTTCTATGAGAAATCGTTACAGACACCGCTGTGTCCTCCAACAGTACTATTGCCTTTAAAACATAATCGCAAGATTGTAAACATTTATACTCTTAATTTTTGAGGTGTCAAGTTCTCAACGACGGCGAAGTCTCTATTTTAGGAAAAACTATTCTTGACCTTGCCACATTGTCAGCACGCACGCACACACACACACACACACTCTCCGTAACCCCTATTTGTTGTATTGGCTTTCTCTTTCTCTATTCCTCTTCCTTCTTCTGCGTGTAAACGTGTGGTTTTGGGCGTGGTCAGGATGCGATCCCTGCATGCGACCGGCTCTCGGCCCTGCACGAGTTCAGGTCGAGCCAGATGGTGAAAGTGAACCCGGACAGGCCCCAGCAGCAGGCTCGCTATATCACTCTGGATGTAAGTGTTCTCTGAGCGCCTCACTCCTCTCCTGTCCTCTCCATTCCTCCCAGGGTGCCCACACAGCCTGTGCCAAGGTCTCTGAGCTCCAGATCTTCCCCAAGACAGATGGGGTGAAGGTGGATCCAGATAAGCCACTGGAGGGGGCCCGCCTGGCCGTGCTGCAGGTAGCCTAACAGGCCTCAGTCCGCCAGAGCAGGCCATCCTGTCGCTCCAGCAGGGGTCGATTTCAGTGCTTTAAAGCCGTGCCATTGTTCAGTCAAATCAGATGTATTTGAATCACATATTTGCTTCACATAGGCCCAGATAACTTCATCTAAACCAATCTAAACCCTCAAGGAAGACATTTACATTTAGTCATTTAGCAGACTCTCTTATCCAGAGCGACTTACAGTAAGTACAGGGACATTCCCCCCAAGGCAAGTAGGGTGAAGTGCCTTGCCGAAGGACACAACGTAATTTTGCATGGCCGGGAATCGAACTGGCAACCTTCAGATTACTAGCCCGATTCCCTAACCGCTCAGCCACCTGACTCCCAGACAAGGAAAAGGGGGGTTTCCTTTCCACTGGCACAGAGTTAACCTTAACCTGACTCGCCGGATGGTTTGTTACACATAAGCATCTGGGAAGTGGTCCTTGGAAACTGTTTGGAAAAGGGGCCGAAAATATTTAGGAGGTGATTGGATGAACCACCTGTCTATCATGCTGTGGTTCAGGCACAAACTAATAACTTGTTGCTCTGCAAAATGGATTCTCGTGTGTTTGTGATCTTGCAAATCCAGCCGCCTCGTAAGATCAGGTTAACATCTCTCCCCGGTTTCAAATACTGACCTGATGCTGAATCGGCTGGGTGTTACTTTCAGGAAGTGATCTCCTGTGCCCTGAAGCCACAGGGCCTTGAGATCAAGCGTTACAGGGCAGATGGATCAAACCATAGATATATATATATATAAAGGGTAGATGTCTCGTCCGCGTTGCCGGACAACGGAGTCGAACGTCCGCACATGGCGTCCATCTTGCTACAGTCAACTCGCTCACCCGTAACATTGTGTTGATGCTACATGTACTTTTTAAATGACCATAACTTGCTCAATTTTAACTCTGACGTTGATAACAAACCAAACCGTTTCAAAATCGGTCGAAAATTGAGCAAGTTATGGTCATTTACATGTAGCATCAACACAATGTTATGGGTGAGCGAGTTGACTGTAGCAAGATGGACGCCATGTGCGGACGTTCTAGACTCCGCTGTAAGACATCTAGTCTCTATATATATCTATGGATCAAACTGGCGTGACATAGTGACACCTGGAACACTCCCCTTTTTTCTCATCATTGTAGCCGATTCTTAACATGACAGTCCAGATAAACTGAAAGAGCCAGATGATGAATGCGTTTGATCTTTTTTGCGTCCCTCCCCCCCACCAGACGAGGAAGACCTTGTTGGTCCCCACCCCTCGTCTCCGTACTGGACTCTTCAACAAGATCGTCCCCCCAGAAGGAGCCAGCAAAGAGGAACTGCGTGTGTGCTCCACCTCCCAGGTGAGCCCAGAGGGCCTCTCATCCCTGAACTCTGCCCTCCTCATCTCCCTCTGCTTACACCCCCGTCCTCCTCCGCTCACCTCACACCCTAACCCTCCTCACACCCTAACCCTCCTCACACCCTAACCCTCCTCACACCCTAACCCTCCTCACACCCTAACCCTCCTCACACCCTAACCCTCTTCACACCCTAACCCTCTTCACACCCTAACCCTCCTCACACGTCTGATTCCCACGGTGTCGTACATCTGTTCTAGACTCAGCGGTCATATGTGCACTGTCTCTAGTCCTTGTCACACTCCATTACATTTACATTTTATTAATCTTTTATTCGTTTAGCTAAATGTTTTTATTCAAAGGGTCATATAAAAAAAGAAGTGTAGTAAGTACAGCAGAAGATCAAGGATCGGAAGTGTATAAAGCACCCACAGTATTTCTGTGGTCAGAGTCGAGGTACGGTTCCTGTTTACTAGGCACAGTGCAAAAATAACCTCATCTCAGTTACCAGGCACAGTGCAACAGTACTAATATCTCAACCACAGTCCAACAACATCTGCAACTGCAATCTTACACAGTACAGTGTACCCACTGGGTAGAGTGCATACCATTAAAGCTCATGCCTAACACAGGGCTCTGGGTTTGACTCCCAACTGAGTATTTCCAGCATGCCCCCACTCCCAGTTTTCTCTTTTTTTAATTTTTTTTTTACAAACAACACTTATCCCCGTCCTCTTCCAGGGTGTGAAGGAGTTCAGCGTGCCTGTGGGTCTGGAGACTAAGGTGCATGTGGACCTGGTGGTGGTTGGCTCAGTGGCCGTGTCTGAGAAAGGTGAGAAGCTCTGTCCTTCAGAACCAGTCGCTGCTGAGCTCTGGCTTCCACACTGGATATGTAGAGACAGGCTGTCGTTCTGTACTCCCCAAAACAGGCCCATTTAGATTTGATTATTCTGCTCCTAACCACAAAGACAGCATTTAATTGTCCTGGTAAGAATTGGGAATATGGTTGAGATAAGGTTTCTGTTTACTGCAGCGTTCTGTTGGCATGCCACAGTCTGAGGTTTAACCTCAGTATCTTGTGTGACTTGTCCCCCAGGTTACCGGATAGGGAAAGGAGAAGGATTTGCTGACTTGGAGTATGGTATGATGGTGGCGATGGGGGCAGTGAGCGAGTCCACTGTGGTGGTGACTGTGGTCCATGATTGCCAGGTATGTCCCAACACCCTGCTCTAGGCACCACCCGTCAAAAACGACAGTCGAATCAAGTGTCTCTCATAAGAGCAAGTGGTCTAAGAGGGTGCGTTTGTTTTGAGGTGGTGGACATCCCAGAGGAGCTGATGGAGAGTCACGATCTCACTGTGGACTACATCCTCACTCCCACCAGAGTCATCAAGACAGACTGCCAGCGCCCCAAACCCTCCGGCATCATCTGGTCCAAGGTAAGAGGCCTCAACGTGGCCTGTTGTGTCTACAAGCATGCGGCGGGTCAGTCTACTAGCATGCCCCCCCCCCCCCCCCTCAGTTAGCTAGCCACTCCTAGCCACCAGCCGTTATCAAAGGGTTCTCCTCAGCAATGTGGTACAACACAGGATGGAACAAGACACATTAAAAAAAAGTACTGACCCTGGTTTCCCTGGTAGGGTCAGTCTAATGTCAAGGCCCCTCCCTGTAACAATCTAGAGTTCACGCTTCGCCCCTGCACCCACCTCCCCCCCCCTCCCTCCTTCAGACAGCTAACCCAGCAGTTGGGACCCAGTGACCCCACCAGTCAGGAAGGGCACTTCTGATCATCAAAGGCTGGCTTCTGTCCCCGTCTTACCGGGCCCAGAGGAAAGAAGGGTCAGGAGAGGCCAAGGTGTAAACAATAGCCCTGTATATCCTGTACAGCAGCAGCCACCATCAAAGACACGGTAGACACTCTCTGCCACGGGAAATCGAAAGAGACGTCTTTATTTAGCCGTGGGTGGGGTGGAGGGATGGAAAGTTACCACCACCACCACCCGATCTGAAGCTGATTTGGCCAGTTAGGTTTGTGAGGCAGGACTCTGAACCAGAGCCTTTCTCTAGATCTGAGGATGGATAGATATTGTTGTCGCAATCGAACGTCTTTACCTGACGATGTGTCCTGTGGAACGTGCTCATCCTGTGTACTTCCCTAGCGTTTATGTGTTCGATGTTTTAAGATGCACACAAAGCCAGAACGGTACAGGGATTCTGTTTTGAAAGTTGCTTGTATCCTTTAGCTGGTCGACACCATAAATCCAGCAGTTTCACACGCCCCCATAGGAGAGCTGACCCGGGGGGGGGAGGGGCTAACCTTGTGAACCTGTACCCGTTGTGTCTGCAGCTGAACACAGACACCCTGGAGAGGATCCCCATCCTGAAGAAGCTGCGAGCCCTGGAGGAGGAGTCAGGGAAGGACGTCACCCTGGGGGCCAACCCCCCCGCGGGGTCCCGGGACGGGGCCCGGGATGGGGGCCGGGATGGGGGCCGGAGGGAGCCCCGGCAGCAGGCGGACCAGAGGCCCCGGCGTGAGCCCCGACGCAGACCCAGGAGAGACACCCAGCAGGATGGGGAGGGGGAAGGGGAGGCCAGGCCGGACAGACAGGAGCCCCGGGGGGACGTAGAACAGAAGCCCAGACGTCGCCCGGCCAGAGTGAGGAGAGAGAGCAGGGGAGAGGACGGGAGGGGGGAGGGGAGGGCGAACGGAAGAGGGGGAGGCAGGGAGGATGGTAGGGGAGGAGGCAGGGAGGATGGTAGGGGAGGGGGCAGGGAGGATGGTAGGGGAGGAGGCAGGGAGGATGGTAGGGGAGGAGGCAGGGAGGACGGCGGCAGAGGGGGTGGCAGGGGCCGAGGAAGAGGAGGAGAGAGGGAGAGGAGAGAGCGTAACAGCGAGGAGGATAACGGCGTGGTGTCCGAGCGCCGCCCCCCGCTGAGCGTGACCACGGTCTACCTGGGAGGCATCCCCGCGGGCCTGCGAGTCAGCGAGCTGAAGAGCGCCCTGCGGGAGAGGGAGGCTGCGCCGCTGAGGCTGACCTGGCAGGGAGCTCAGCACCGGGCCTTCCTGGACTACTGCGACCCCCAGGCTGCTGACCAGGCCCTGGAGGCCCTGCAGGGGCTGTCCCTCAACGGGCAGAGCCTGCAGGCGGAGCTGGCCAAGAGCCAGAGAGGAGGCAGGAGACCGGGGCCACCCAACAGGAGACCCAGGCCGGCACTGCCCAAGTCCTCCAGAGGAAACCCCCAGGAGAACTCAAGCGGGGTCCATGCAGAGACTGAGGAGCCCAGCCAGGACTAGAGTCTGCCGGCCGCACGCCTCAACTTCAACTTTAGTAACAGAAGCTAAGAACACGGGCCTCGAAAGAGAGAGAGAGAGAGGGAGAACGGGTCGTGTTTTCAAGGAAATTAATGCCTTCGCTTTTTCAGAAGTGAAGTGTGAAATGTGAATGTGTTTTAATGCCTTAAGCAGAGTTTGGTTTATTATTTTTAGTTTCTGTATTGTTAATATACGTAACCCCCCTATACTTTTGAAATACTTCTCATGCAGAGTGCACTGTATATCACTCAGAGGCAAGCCTGACGGTTAGTATGTCATAGCGGAAGGTTTAGACCTAATTGCACTATCGGATCTTTCTCTAACAGTGAGGCAATGTAAAAGGCCCCTTAAGTTCTTGTAATGCTTTCAACAATTTAAGAATATTTTGTGTACTAAATAAACAGTATTTAAGGAGTTTTGAACATTTGTTGTAAAGTGTGGTGATTTTAAACTTTCCACGCACAAACATCCATGCCCATTTCTCACAAATGATGTTCCCTCACTACTGGAAACCCACTTGCTTCGGAATGCTAAAACAGCAGATGTTATGTTTCTTGACTTAGTCCAAGTGAGCTTTTTCAAGGACGGGACCTGTGAAAAAACAGCCGTACATGAATAAGTTCCGTAATTGGTCATCTTTTCTTCACCTTTCTGGATCCCTCTAGCGTCAGTGTAGTGGTGTTTCTGGTGCGGCACTAGGCCAAGGCCCCACTCACCCTTCAATAGCTGCTTTCATAACCTATGCTAGCGTATCAGGGGGGCTGACACGTCCAATTAGTCAGGCTGAGCCTGGTATGTGTGGGGCAGGAGATAACGCGACCTCAGCACACCATCTGTAGCCGTGGGTGCGTGCATTAGACCACATTGTTGGCAACGGAAATCAGCTCCCCAGAATACGATTTGATTTTTGAGGGACTGGCTTAAGTATGTTTACTGTGTCTAAATAACGCACACTGTTCATGTTGAGTTGTAGTGAACAGCGTGGGGGGGCGGTCTCCCTGGACTGAAGGACCCAAGTTAACTTCAACTTCAGATAGTTGAGATATCTTATATAGAAACATTAGATACCTTCTGAGGCTTCCTTCTGAAAACATGTAGGCGATTGAATTTATGATAGTTCTATACATTTTCCATCAATCTTTGGAATTTAATTGATTTAATTTATGGATTTACATAAACAATGGGTGATTTGGAAAATTAGTAAACAAATATCCTGTCATCATATTTAGCCTATAGGCTACTTGGTCGAACGTCCTGTAATAACTCTGAAATCTGTGACGCACTAGACGCCAGGTATCTTTGACGGTGAAGGTCCTCAAACTGCTTTCGTCACTTCCTGTTTGTTTCTGTGGCTTTTCTCTCTTGTAAAATGTATCTTTCTTTGGACTTAGATCCAGGCGAGTCTACTGAGATTGGAGGCATTTTGTTTCATCTGGGCAATTAAAATAATTTTCTTCACTTCCAAAGTCCTCCTTCAACAATGAAGACAGGTGAGCCATTTCCAACGACAGCCATACAAGCCCAAGCCATAACTCACCCTCCAGCATTTTTGACGGTTTTTGTTATTACGTTGCACCTTGTTCACTGAAACGCCTTTTAGCAAAAAGCTTCCTTGTAAACTCCCGTAGCAAACTGGCTCAAGACCTCCTTTGTGTATCGTAGCCTGGAGAGAGACTTGGCTATCCTGCTTGTATCTGACATGTCAAGTTTCCCGGTGACGGATCACCGGTGTCCTGAAGCTAAGCTTGGCCAGAGAGATGCATACTATCCTGTAGTTATAGTGTATACTTAAGACTCGGGCTGACGGACGAGGCACATTGCATGTGTGCCTCCTTCAACCAGGCCCCAGGCTTTTTATGGAGCTGTCCTCCAGCTCAGCCCCGGGAACAGCTGTAGAGGGCCTGCAGGAATCTCATCCTCTCAGCCCCGCCAAGGCGCTGCGCCCCGGCTAACGTCATCAGCTCGTTAATGTGTGGTCCCTCCGCCGCTGAGCGCTCGAGCCTCTCGTGCCTGTTGTGTGTGTGTGTGTTCATACAAGGGAATTTCACTGGGGGTTCAGGGGGTGGTCACTTTGTGATAGAACACAGCTACATACGTGCAGCAACACATGGCTACTTATAGCCACACACAGCCTCGCGAAGAAACACCAAAACAAATGACCCCAGTAGGATGTACGCTCTCACGCACACGCACATATCATGTGACTTTTGATTGAGAGTTAGGGTTGTGTTACAGCTTTGGACAAGGACTTCTGTCAGAACGAGCCATTGAAACGAGTTCTCTTAGAATGTGCCATTCTTTAATATAGTCAGAGTTTTGTGGCTTGCAAGTTTTTTTCTTCAGGGATTTGCAGTTGAATCTAGGCCTACTTTACAATTCCTGAATACACTTGTATTGGGCATAGTGTCATTTCTGCAATATGTAAGATCTTTTTCACAAGAGGTTTCTTTTTGTCAATGCATATTGGAATCTTTTTAACTTAGTGTAATGACGTCTTAAATCATATGAAATGAATTGGTTTTACATGTAACACAACGGTTGCCATTTCAGACCTGTGACTATAACTTTTGCCAGAGATATTTAACTATTAGCCTTTAGACTACAGTTTTGTCGATGTAACCATAGGCCAACATTTTCAGTTTTCATCAAACTTCTTCTTTGACGCATGATATGACACGTAGAAACCTTTATAGGTTGGAGTCGAAAGAAATTAAGACTTTGAAATTATGCATTTTAGTCTTAAATCTATACGCAAGGGCGCGCCATCCTTTAAAACTAATGTTTAATGTTAGGAAGAAAGCTCCAATGCAGCCTAGATTTACAAACATGAACTCGCTTGGCATTGTTACGAATAAGCTTATTACCTCAAAGTGCAAAGTGGAAATACCAAAACGAACCCACTCTTAAGTCAAACCTGCACTTAAATAGCTTACTTTCCGTCACGAGTTTACAGTATGGCTAGAACTGGATAATTCACTGAAAACAAACTGGACATATTTTTTGGGGAAAGGCAGTCTGTGTAGCCTGGATAAATGGTTCTCGGCGGTGGCCACGCGTTATAGCACTCACTCTAAAACAAAATCCGAGGCGAATTCGCCCTCACCGCGTCACTCCTGGCTTTGATTTGTTACGGGTTAATTGCAACATACACTCTGATTACACAGTTACACATTCAACATGAGCTTCTACCTCCAATAGATAGCCTATTAGTCTTCCCAATGTTTCTTAATACACTCAACGTGATTGAATTGGCTCTGCTTAGGTGTTTTAGAACATGAACTATAATCTATCATGTATGCTATAAAACAGGCCTTGCCTAAAGACCACATTTGTTACCCATTTTAAATCAAAGTATCTGACAAGCCTAGCAGACACTAGGCTACATTATTCCATAGTACGTAAGATAATTTCTAGAGTCACGATGGAATCACAAACACCGATGACTCGATGTATCAATCACGTAAATCCAAACTGCATGCCAAATACTTTTAATATTATGCAATTGTGTGTTGTAATATACATACTAACCTACAGACACTCGTATGTCAATGCTTCAAATAGCATCATATACAATTTATACAGTGCTGAAAAATAACACGGCTGTCTATTTATATCATAGGCCTACCTGAATAGACACAGACATAATAGCCTAGCTAACAGTGCTTATAATTTTATCTTAAATTTCCCTTTTAACAAATAAGAAAGCATCATGGCAAATATTGCCAATAAAGCATAGGCCTACTTCCATATTGTGAATATAATTGTACAATTAAAATATGGACAGAATAAATAAGAAGTTGCGCTTTGCTATTGAAAAAGTGCCTTCATCTTTACATGTAATATAGCATGTCCAATTGTTTGTTTTTCATTTAAAAATCCATTTGGATTATAATCGTCAAAAAAAGATTAATTCTAACATTTCGATGGGCCGGGTGATATAACCTTACGAGCAATCAAAATGTTCGTAATCTCTTTTTGTTTGTTTGGTTTCAATTAACAAATATAGGCATAAGTCTGTACATTGATAAAAACAAAAGTTCTCAAGTGATAGTCGTCCGCCCGCAGAGCTGGTACCAAGCGGTAGATGGGTTGTGGTGTAAATATGTTCGCGCGCCGCTGCTTCATATCTTGGTGAGCACGTGTTCTTTAATTTGGCCCACATTAGCCTAAATAACAAAACTGTAAAGAGTGGTTCTAGTGCATGTAACCAATCCTCTGAGTGTGGGGGGGGGGGGATAACCCGTTTGATGGCTTCCTTGGCGTTCTTGATGCCTGTTTTACATTTACTTTACGCATTCCTGGTCCTACGAGGGCTTGCTTCTGTCCTGCCCACTAACAGGCCTACCTCCGGGGGTTTGGTTCTGGACCTTGTCTCGGAGGATTTTGGCTTCGGTGGCTCAAGTCAGTTACTCAGTGTCTCTACACTGATGGTGCCATCACATTACGCATGGCTTGATGTCCTGGTATGAAACTTGCTGATGATGATAGTACGACCCGCTGCTGGGAGAATGCATCGCTGCGGATGTCATTGCGTTGAAGGAGAAGACAAACTCCTTCCGGTCGCACATGCTAGGAGACTGGGAATGGTACCGTGGAATACCTGAAATAGATAACAGAATTGATGGTTATTAACCGATAAATAGTAACGGGTTTCTGGTGAGTGGATTTGCAACTGTGGCCTAATAATATCCACCAGTAATTCTGTGCTTAGTTTGAAACCATGGCCTGTGCTTTTCAGTCGTAGATTGATTGCTAGAAATTGATTGCCACACAGCACATTAATAAGTTTATGTGAATATTAGTTATCATTATTACAAATGTCTGGAAATTATAATAGCATACAAATAATATTAAATAAGACCAAATAATAGTAGCCTATATTACACATGAATAATGTATACTTATAGAATACATACAAACACTTCCAATGCATGTATGCTAACTATTTACAAAATTGGCAGTCAGAAAGCTAAATAAGAGTACAGTCGTTGTCCCTAATAAAACGCATACAACTTAAATCCTCAAATGCGTCTCCTTACTATTTTCTATTTACTCTTATTTTCATAACAACAAACTACATCGGATTGATTGATACACATGTAGCCACAGACTGAGTTAGTGTATTATTTTTTTGGGGTGGGGGGGGGGGGGAGATTTCTCCCCTCTGATTGGAATTGTCGAAAGTAATTGTTGGGACGGAAGAACTCGGAGCTCGAGGGTGGAATAGCTCTCTAATTGACAGTGGCCTTCTTGCACGCGAATCCCGGAGGACCCTGTGTGGCTCGAGGCTGTGAGCAGACTGGCTCCGTTCGCGCTTGTTGTTCTTGTCCCTAGATTGGCACCATTCTAAACACACGTCCCAGCAGACTCGCCCCCCGCGTGCCTCCTGGAAGCACCTCCAGGTATTTATTAGGAAAACAGGGGTTAAACCCGTTGTTTGTTACTTGGCAAACTCATTGCCCAGTTATACAAGGACAGGAAACAGAAGTACTTAACTTCCTTGCTAGAAGCTAATTAGATGGTCAATTTTCTTGCGTCGATTTCCTTATTTCAAAGATAACGGCATCGTCCAAATGATCTTCATTTTTTTGCCATCAGAACAGTCTGCAAACTGACAATTATTCAAGTCTAGGCATGAAGAAAGGATGTTCCACTGTGCGATCGGTCTATTTAGCCTTTGCCCACGTGCTATCTGTAGGCTATTTAAAAGGGCAAATAGTCTGCTGTCAGCCTAGTTTACAAATACTCTTTCCCCCCAACAGTTTGTTGTTTAATTTGAATAGTTTTACGCCCTGAATGACCTATAGACCTATGGTTTAATTCGATTCAATTTAGGATTCCCGTGTTTGTGTTTTCCAAAATAGATAAGAACGATATACTGTAGGCCTACCTTGCAAGTCGGTGCTGTGTCCGTTCTGGTGCAGATACGACTGGTCTAGGGAGTGCGTGGGCAAGCTGGGCTGTATAGAGTTCGCTCCAGGGTTGCAGGGGGACAGCGGCTGCTGTTTGATGTAAGAAGCTCCGTTATTCAGTGAGGATGAGGGCGCGGGAGCCCATGCCGAGGCAGAACTGGAGTAGACGGGATGAGGCTCCATGACTCCCCCGCTAGTGAGCAACGGGGAAGCGGAATTATCGTGGTGGGGGTAATCACTCCCTGTGGATCCCGTGCAGCTTCCCATGTAGGAATGTCCACTGTTGGCCGATAAGTGGGACATGGAGTGCCCGGCCAGACCCATTCCGTCCATGTTGCCTGCCAAATGTCCATTCATCATCCCAATCCCACTGTCCAGAGACAAACCGTTGGGCGGGCAGGAGAGGCCCCCGCCGTTGCCTTGGAAGTTGTAGGACTCGGGGAGGTGGTTGAATCCCAGGCCGTTCATCATGCTGTACATGGGCTTCAGCGCCTGGCATTTACGTCTGAAACCCCGGGGCCTCCTTCTGAAGGACCCTTCCTCAAACATGAACTCGCTAGCCGGGTCGATAGTCCAGTAATGGCCCTTTCCTGGCCGACCGAGACCCTTGGGTAGCTTTATGAAACACTCGTTAAGGGACAAGTTGTGACGCACAGAATTCTTCCATCCTTGATATGAGCCCCTAAAGAACGGAAAGCGGCTTTGGAGGAACTGGTAAATTTCGCTGAGAGTCAGGCGCTTGGTAGGAGAGCTCTGGATAGCCATCACTATCAGCGCAATGTACGAGTAAGGGGGCTTTTCCGGGCGGCGGATCCCCGCGTTTGTCTTTTTGGTTTTGGTAGTGGAGGAGGCGGTCTCCATCACCGTGGTCTGTCCGTGCGGCTTCTCCGGAGCAGACATCGGGCTACTCTGGCCTGGAGTCTGCGCTTGGGGCTGCTGAACCTCTGCCGTCATTAGTTATCTGCGTAACGGCAAAAATGTCGTTTTTTTTTGCTAGCGAAATAACGTCCTTGTCCTGGTAGTAATATAAACGATTTCACTAACTGGTCAGAAACGTATGATGAATAGATTTACCTAGTTTTGGTCCAGAGGAATACGCTCAATCAAGAGCGATACTTTTTTTTAATGAACCTTGCGTTATTGCGCCTTTCCTTGACCGAGTTCGAGTTCCTTAACCGGGGCGAAGCCTGAATTCCTTAAAGCCAGTGTCCAAAGTTAGATATGGGACGTAGAACGGGAGCTGCTTTCAACTAAAGTCGTTGTGCTCTCATGCGTCCGGAGAAGCTCGCCTTTTACTTATCTGTTGCGATCAGAGCCTTAGAAGCTAAGTTCTTGACCGTCAGAACGTCACTAGACCCCTCCCTCTTTGTGTGGTGGGCGGTATAGGCACATCTGTCCGTCTGTAGTTTTAGGGGAATGTTTGTATTATACTTCCAATCTATGAACATTTTTCCTAAAATTAAAAACGCGAATTAAATACAAAATCTAATTGTATTTCTTTGTATATGAGGCGAAAGAATATTTTTTACAATTGAAGTATTGGTTTTAGTCTTGGTTTCTTGTCTTGCTGTATAGTGTGAACAAATCAGGCGGCCTAATTCTCGCATGCAAGATGGTAGATTCCTGTGAAAGATTTTTATTATTGTCATGTCCTTGAGAATATGTTCTAATATGATCTGAAGATCTGCAAGACCTCACTGCCATAAGGGAACTATCCTCCCATTGATAGATGGGAAAGACTACCAAATCAGTCAACAAATACCTTTGTATTCTTATGAAAAATAATAATAAATTAGCTAAAAATAAAATTATATTTAAAAGAAATGGTCCACTTATTCAAACCATGCTCCGGATTTCTTTAAAAGATAGACAGGAACATGGGCAGGATGTTTATACAGCAAAATGTAAACATTTTCCCTGGCCTTCTTTAAATAAAAAATCAAGCAAAAAGCTCCGCTAGATCAGCTAATACTCAATCTGATGCATTATGTCCGTTTTAGACGCAACCTTTGGAGAGGACTTTTCCTCCAAAATGCAGAAATGTTATTATTCCTACAATAAATTCTTATATTTGCTCAGGGAACCTATGGGAGCACGGCTCTAGACCTTGCCGAGACCCAGGCAAGAAATCACGGATGGGGAATTCAGATCGACTCACTCTAAACTCTTCCCCAGGACGGTACTCGATTTTATGTAAGTTATTTTCAACTTTTCTCAGTTCAATCGAGAAGGGCTACGCGCAGATTTGGTCGCGGGCTGTCTCTTCAAATTAGTTCGACTCGAGATTTAGCAGACCTGTTGCGCGTTTTGCAACTAGACATTAGATAAGACGCGCTTCCAAAGGATGGAAGCCACTTGATTACATGTATCCCTGCTGTTTCATAAAGTTCAGCGTGTGTCACTCCCGATATAAGACGAAATCAACGTACAACATTTGTTTTAGCAGGTATTCTAATAATGCGCAGTACAAATAAGTAGGCTATAATACTGTATATTAAAACGAGGAAGAAGATATAGGCTAGTGAATTCCTGCCATTGCAATTGGGGTTTTATAAGTCTCCAAACGTAAGTGTAACCCGCATCGTACATGCTTGAGCGTCTGGTTATTTGTTCCAACATAATGGCCGATATGCACACTGAACGACTGTTGCCCCAAAGCCTAAATCTGTTGACAGTATACTTTTCATTGTTCCCTGGAGAGCGCACGCACCCCCGGCATCCAAACAGCGATAGCCCCTCACACGTTTCACTGTGCTGCGCGAGGGTTCAATCCCGAGTGATTATTGTTTACTGTGTAGACACAGGATCTCTGATTTGAGTTTATATTCATAGCCTATTTTTCTGGGATTTCTCAACCCAAAGCAAATAACACATGTAAGAAACAAAAAAATATAAATTATAAACAAATGTTCGTTAAAATAATACTACTTTTTATTGTGCGTAAAAGTTGCCAATGGTGGGTAAGATTTAGTTTCTTATATTCATATATATTTTTGCTATCGTTTTTGTTTTAGAATAAAAAATGTAGTGTGTATGAAATTTACATTTAAAAAAGGGCCCGCACTAAACTATACTGATGTTCTGCCAGTAAGTCAGAATGCTTTTCAGAACACCCTTAAATGTCACTGGTGCCCTTCCTCCTCCGTGACGTTTTGCCACAGGGGAAAGCAAATACGAAAATATACAAATCCTCATTGTCAACTACACAGAACTGCTAGAGGTACAAATGTGGGATTTTCTGTTGCGGCTGAGTTTGAAACCCAAGTAAAGAAATGTATATAGGTAGTAGTATTGTTTTAACCGGTCCCTATACCGGGCACTTGCTTGGAATGAGGCCCACACATTTATCAGGGGAACGGACCACCCAGCGCGCGGAGAAGGGGTAGGCGCGCTCCCGTGCTCTCGTTTCCCCCTGCGTTTAATTACCGTTGATGACTTCATTTTGAGAAGCACGCCCTTGTTTCAACATGCCATGCCCATGTCTCCACACCGAATAGCCCTCACACGCATTAACCCCATGCTTGTCTTTGACATAGCGCCTGAAAACTCAATGTCCACGGCTAATTGATCCCCAAATGTTTACCTAAACCAGCGGGACACGCGCTGTTTCTCAGATCAATAAAGGAGACTCTGGGAGGAGGGCCACTATGTTAAACCCCTCCACAAAAAGGTGTTGATTGGCGTACCTAACTATCATTGCTCCCCGAGGACCCCTTAATGTTGATGTTCAGTCAACATCTTTATTACAAGGAGGTCTATGCCGATTTCCAGTGATCAATTAGTCTCTGACTGTGTGTTTTGTGATTTATCTATAGCTATATATATAACTTACTAAAATACTATTTTAAGGAGAAAGGATAAGGTCAGTTCAGAAACCGGTGTTCCTTTATATGACCGTTTGTAGGTCTTCACTGATCATTTTACGGCTTTCCAAGGCCATAGCTTCCCACTTGCTCCATCGCAGTCAGATTTGTGCACTTTTTCCATGACGTCCAACAATGAAATATTTGACAGCGTTGCATCCTTAGGAATGCGCGACCACTTAGGTGGAGATTCCACGTTCTACATGCCAATAGTGTGAATCTGTCTGGACTAAAATAACGATACACAAATAGTCTAATAGTTATTCACTTAAAAAAGATATGAATTTCACTGAGTAACGTGAAGGAAATGAACGGCCCAGACATTAATAGTCAAAGTCAACCGAACGAACAATTCGAGTTTATTTCCCAGAGAGTGCATTCCCAGCAAAAGTGTAGCCTACGTTTGAAATTCCGCCTTTAAGTTGAATCAACGTGTCTCATATCACCTAACTGCACATTTGTCCAAAACAGTATTTAGTCATATCTGAGGGAGGATGTCTTCCAGATGCTGAGAGTGCGCCATTATTCATATCTCTCTATTTTGGTATAAGTCTATAATTCACCTACAGTGCATTTGCACAAACAGAGCTGTGTTTGGCAGGTGCAGGTTACCACGCGCGGTTACCACCGTGCGTTCAGGCTTTTGGGAGGTGCGGATAAAATAGGCCTGCTTGTGGGCCAGGATTAATAAACTGAGTCTATTTTGCATGACGACACGTAGGACAATAGCACCTCTCTTGTCCCCTGAGCTATACCATTTTTGATTCTATACTACAGTAGCCTATATACACAGTACGTAGCCTATGTGTAGTTGACATTGCATGGATGAATGAGGCTTTTTCTTAACATTGCATTTAATCAGATGTTTGAACTGTTGTCAATATGAGTAGTGAGCCTGTCATATATCTCAACATCAAACCATATATGATCCCCTCCAAACCTACAATATATAATAAATATAATTGATAAACTTGCGTATGTTTTGTTTGGAAATTGAAATGACAGTTTTGACTGTGAGAAATGTGTCTTCCACAGTCCCCGTGTTAGATTAAGACCCGGGAGGGTCACCCAAAGGCTGCGGCGGAGTTGTTTGGAGGGCCCTGTGACTGATTGATCGATCAAATGTATAATAGCACCAAGGGTCGCAAGTTCACGGACCTGCACTTGAAATCTTTTCTCTGCACGCTCCAGAATGTATCCATTAAGTATTCTAAATTAAAAATATGAATTGTGTAGCTCTGTTTAACAAGTTTAAGTGTATAACCATTTTTTTAAATCATGATAAGTCTGCACACATAGGTCTATGTAACTTAGATTTTGTAATTGTATAATTATTCTCTGAGAGCATGTTAATATCCTACTGAATGTACAATTTTGGCCAATCGGACGATTGACCCAATTATGAACTCTGTTTGTTCAAGCAACAGTCATGCAGCCTAGTGAGTGTTTAAACTTGTAAGTATTGATTTTCAGTCAGTGGTTTCAATTGTCCCAAAATTGGAGTAGGCTAGAGGCAGGATGCAATGTTGGCCAACAATCATATGACTGGGAACTAATTCGTCTACATTAGCTACACGTTCGATTTTCAACAAGTCTTCATATGAAAATGACTGAAAATGTAGATTTGTATTATTAATCTTGTTGTTTATAATCTTGTACACTCCATGATTTTTTTAAGAATAAACAATGACAAAACAGTTTTATGCACATTCCAGTTAAGTAGCATAGCGCAATAAGGTCATGTTGACACATCATGTCAATGTTTTGTTCGACAGAACGATAATGCTATACGCTGTTTCAGAAGAATCGTTCGATTTAAAGGCACAACTTTGTGACGAAGATCAGGACATTCACTGTTTATTTGATCGCTGTTCTATTCAAATGTGCTTTTCTGCGTTAAAAAAAAACCTTGTAACATCAAGCGTCATGCGCATTATATTCTAGTAGTAGCCAAGTTGTTCCCTGTTTATGAAGTATTTAATCTCCATGAGATTAATGTATCATTTTTAATAAATACATTACAGCATCTCTATTTTCACATGGCCTGAAACCAAATCTGTGGCTGTGTTTGTCTCGTGCGTCGCTTAGGCCATCCAGCTTTGTCGTTTTAATTGAAAACAGTATAATGTTGAGGAGGGCACCCCCTCATCACCCCCTCATCACTTTCTCTGGCGCAGTAGGTGGCCGTGTATATTTTTGTTCAAGTGGTGTTTATGTGAGTGAGAAAGGACGGGGATTGCTAGCAGACCACTGATTGCGCTCATTGGGCCGCTACATTGATCTGAACTGTATGGAAGACGGTCCCCACCCTTTCATCCAATCAACAGTACCAGATTCGCGCTCTACGAGTTTTTAATTTTCCTGGCGAGATCCAGCCGCGAGACCTCCAAGGCGGTGTGCGTAAAGGCGCGGGAGATTGGGCTGCAACTTGGCATCGTCTCTCTGTTCCAATGTATTAAAAACACAACCATGCATGTAATGTCACCCAATAAATTAATTTATAAATTCACTGTTTAACTTTTTTCTCTCTCTCTCTCATCCTGTCTCCCTGTACCCTTCACGTGGTCCACGTTTAGTCCGCTAAAGACTAAAACGTCAGTTTCTGCTGTTAAAGTCTCCAATGAGCAGGGACATAGTGGTCAAAACAGTGTTTGAGTTGCGGTGTTGCGCCTATGTTGCATACAGGTGGAGAATGATTGATGGTAGGCAGGCACGTTTTATGCTGACAGTGGAAATGTGGAGTGAATTGTAAGCACATGGTACACGACAAGCCTTTTAGTTCAATGGCCAATTTCCGTTCCTGGGTAGGCTACGTATTAATCTAGTTTCTGACACAAACACTTCAATAACGGTCTTATCACCTTGCCTTAGTCCCAGAGTCTTTGTTTAGAATGCTTCACATAAAAAAGAATCCAAGAAGAGGAGCGTTCAGGGTGGCCCGAGGCGCGTGACGTGTCCATTGATCATTCCAGTTTCACGCTGAAACAGTCGCGGGCCACATTGAAGAATTCCATGTTTCGCTGTGTGGGTTGCATGCAACACTTATTCTGGTTGACTACTGCAGGCCCTTTATAGGCTCGTGGACATGTTTCACCAAATAGAGAGACAATTGCATAGTTTTTAAAAGTGTTAAAAATGTTATTGAAATTGTAGCCAACGGATCATACATTCTGCAGAACCACCAAGAGGCTGAACTACTAGGTGCTCTAAATAGAATGAGTGAATTGAGAAAAAAAGAAAGAATTAAAAACCACTTTGCGTATTGTCTGTAACTTTAACATGATTCACGGAAGGTATAGCCTACATGGACCGTACGAACGATATACTGTAGTCTAGAAAAATTAGTATTTGAAATTAAAATATTCGTTTCAATTACATTGTTTTTAAAACTTTTAGGTTAGAATTGTTGAGGTATGCTTGACCCATAGCTGTTATTACATAAAGATTTAGGCCTACATGAGAATATAGGGCTTTTTCACATACCCGATAATCAAAATCAAAATAACTACATTCGAGCAGTGTAATGTAGGCTAAATATAGCCTCCGTATTTATATGAACAGTGGCATTACATTTCTGTTAAGATGTCTAGTCTTCTTGCAGACCTTTCCTACAACTCTTCCAAATGCCTGCTTACAGGTTATATTTTAAAACTGATTTGATCCATATACCTCAAATAGAAACTGTGTAATGTTTAATCGTGTTATTCACCAAAAGAATGATGAAACTATTGACTTTTGTTAACTAATGAGGTAATGGCATTTCTTTAAAATTAAATAATAAATATGAGAATATAGGCCTACGTCTCTGTAATAATCCAAACAGAAATAATTACCCTTCAGCAATATTAGTAAATAGACCAGAACGTAGGCCCTTAGCGTATAGGCTACCCCAAAGTCACTGGCGCCCGTAGTCGCACTGTCTATGTTTACATCTGTAATGTTTTGGTTCATTTGACACAAGTAATTTATTTATTTTCCCTTCTCATTTAACTACAATATACTCGGTATTGTTCTCCTTAAATATAGAGAGCCCACAAACCTCAAATACATGACATGAGTCATTATGTGCGCGCAGCTAATAGGCACCGCGCTGTGAGAATCCTGTGCTTCCCAGGAAAGCTTGGCCCACCCGCTTGGCCCACCCGCTTAACAACAACTGAACAACTGAACCCAGTTGTCCCTAAGGTATAGGGCCGAGTCAGACCACATCTGCAATCTCCCACTTACCCATCTCTGTAAGGTCACGCAATCTTATTTTATTTGTTGCGTTTGTGTTGCTGAAATAAAAGGCCTATTTCCCCCCCAAAACCGTGGTCCTGGCTGACGTGTTTTGAGAGGGAAATACACTTTCAGGGAATAAACCAGGAATAAAAGGCAAATGTAAAAATCTATCTGGCTACTAAAACTATATTTTTGATCACACAGCTCGACTTACAATACCGCAACATGAGTTGTCATATCTGAAAGACACGTGTGGTGAAGAATTGGCAGATATAGAGGTTTTACGAACTCAAAACAGTCCAAATGTGGTCAGCTCGAGCATGACAACGTTCTAATATTTCAAATACCTGTGATTGACTTTTTACCCACATACTGACAGCTTGTTGTTCAGAGGAAATGAAACAAACAACATCTGTATGCAGAGGATGTTGTCTCAAACAAACATTGTTGCCTGTATACTGTTCTAATCTGAAATCTTATTTCACAGATGTTGTAAAAGTTATTGGCTAACATTTCATTTGATTGATAGAGGATTTAATTTCCGTTGTGGCACAACTGGTTATAAACAGATCTATAGTAGCCTACGTAATTTTCACATGGTTCATAGTAGACCTATGTATGGACTGTAACTTCTGAACTTGTTTCTGAATGCTCGTTTTTTAGACACATTATTGCTCAAAATGTGCCGCCTGTTTTATACAAAATACTGACTTATTTGTGCAATGATACAATTGAAATCATATTTTTAATTCATTTAACATCATCAGTATTATTCCTAAATTGTAGATGTTTCTCTGAATTTTTATTTAATGCACCAAATCGCTGTAGTTGTCGTTCCCTTGGTTAAATAAGTCAACCAACCTCAACACCCTTGTTGGGGTTTAAGAGATTTACTTTAAGAGATTCACAAAAGTGAATCTTTTAAACCTGCCCAGATCTCTTAAACCTGGTCCATTAATGAACACAGTCATAGAAATAAGACCTTGGGTCTTCTCTATTGGAGTGTAAAATATGTGAGGTCTTTTAACGTATTTTCTACTCTCCTAAATGTCATTAGGCCACATGCAGAAGCACATCATAATACCGATAAGATCAATTCAGTTGCACTTTATTAATTCTTGAGGTAATACTTCATTTTAAAGTGAAAGATAATTCGTTGTAAAAAAACAAAAAACAAACTAACTTCTATATAAAAACACGTCATCCCATATCAATCATAAACCATAACGTTTTTTTTAAATATATTTTTTAGTTGTTTAAAACAAATAAACAATCACGTTAGATAATATATTGCGGATTATGAGTCTGTCAAATCATAACTGTCAAGTAACCAGCGCAAATCTGTTCTTTTCGATTTCAACTGTCGGTTGGGATGAAGAAGCACGAGGCCAAAGTTCCAGGCAGCAGCGTTTCAGAAGACCTCCACCAGCGTCACGTCTGTCTGACAGTGCTAATGATAATTGAGAGGTACGAAAAGATTCAAACGCTGTAATCTCGCCTCCAGATGAATACCAGAGGAACCACAATGAGATTACCCTTTTTCCTCTCACGCACTGCACTATACCCTACCCTACCCTGCTTCACCCTACACTGCAATATACCCTAACCCTACCCCACCCTGCATTGCACTTTACCCAACCATACCTTATCTGACTCTACACTACACTGCCCTGCCCTGCCCTGCATTGCACTGCCCTGTCCTGCACTGCCCTGCCCTGTCCTGCCCTCCTGCCCTGCATTGCCTTTCCCTACCTTGCCCCCATAGAGCCCTGTAGCCCCACTGTCCCACACACACAGTCCACACAAGGCCCTGTGCACAGCTGCTGGGTCCCCTAGTCCTGGGTGGAGGGTAGGGAGGCAGTACTGGGATGGAGGGCAAGGGGGGCAGTCCTGGGTGAAGGGCAGGGGGGGCAGTCCTGGGATGGAGGGCAGGGGGGCAGTCCTGGGTGGAGGGCAGGGGAGGCAGTCCTGGGTGGAGGGCAGGGGAGGCAGTACTGGGTGGAGGGCAGGGGGGGCAGTCCTGAGTGGAGGGCAGGGGGGGGCAGTACTGGGTGGAGGGCAGGGGGGCAGTCCTGAGTGGAGGGCAGGGGGGGGCAGTCCTGGGTGGAGGGCAGTGGGGGGCAGTCCTGGGTGGAGGGCAGTGGGGGGGCAGTCCTGGGTGGAGGGCAGTCCTGGGTGGAGGGCAGGGGGGGGCAGTCCTGGGTGGAGGGCAGTCCTGGGTGGAGGGCAGGGGGGGGCACCACCAGTTCGAGATGAAGCAGAACCCTCATGCTGAACACAACACAGAGAACAAAGGAGGGCAGATTCCGGCCACAAGCGTCTCTGCTGCAGGTTAGGCTCCTTTGATGGGGCCTGATGTGCGTTTGTGGGGAGCACATGGTTCGACGTGCATGCGTGTTTACATGTGTGTTTACGCACGGCCCACCGTATCTCTTCCTTTCTCTCTCTTTTGCTGTCCCTCTCTCTTTCTCTCTCTCTCTCTCTCTCTCTCTCTCTCTCTCTCTCTCTCTCTCTCTCTCTCTCTCTCTCTCTCTCTCTCTCTCTCTCTCTTTCTCTCTCTCTCTCTTCCTCCTCCTGAAGGGGGATTTTCCTGTGGCGAACTGCTTCGGAAAAAGCAATTAAGAATTCCCAAACAGTACACAACAATGGGAGACTTCGTTTTGCAATGCGTGTTCTCGAGTCCCCTTCACAGTTTCCCTCCACAACAGGTCTATTTATAATCGACGCAGAGCCACACCCACCTACAGACAAACCACAAATTGAACTCTGGGTGGCTGGGGCTGGGGCGGGGGGAGGGGTAAGTGGGTCTGGTAATTGCTTATTGTGGAGCTTATCCCCCTTCTCTTCTCCCATAAACAGCCCATGCAGCCCACAACATGATACTGTACCCCGGTGCTCTTGTCTGTTTTGAAAAGCGGACATATCCTCACTGTCTGTGGGAACCCTCGGCCAGGCGGCGGTTGGAATCAGTTAGGAATGCTTTGGGATGGTAACTGGATTCACCCGTAATGCCCAGGCTCTCCACAGCGGAAGACCTAGGGTGGGAAAAGGCCGAGGGCATTTCCTGAGCGGAGGGGGGTCCCAGTGAAGCATCACACTCCACCAGCATCAAGTGACAGTGATCCAGCCAGGCTCCAGTCAATGATCCCAATTGGAGGAGAAAGGAGCGTGGAGGAGAAAAGGATGTGGGCGAGGGGAGGGAGGGGAAGGATAGAGGGGAGGGAGGGAAGGTGGGAGGTGCGAGAGAGGAGGTTCACGGGAGGTAGAGGTGAGGCTGGAGAAGATGAGGGAGAGGAGAGGAGGGAGAGGAGAGGAGGGAGAGGAGAGGAGAGGAGGGAGAGGAGGGAGAGGAGGGAGAGGAGAGGAGAGAAGATGAGGGAGAGGAGAGGAGGGAGAGGTTGTGTTTTGAGGGTTGCAGGAGAGAAGCGCTGTACTGTAGAAGGTTTGGAATCTTTGACGTTACAAGACCCCAATGTTGTTGTCGAATCCCGAATATGTGCTTGAGGTTTACAGTCTTCTGGGTGGATGTAAACAGTAGCCAGACTCTCACCCCCTGTAGAAGGGAGAGGGGCGTCACGATCCTCATTTGCCCCCGGGCAGAGGACCAGCGGCCAGGCAGAATGGGGTTGGCCTCAGAGTGTGTGTGTGTGGAGATGTTGTGCAATGGGGTTTTCATGGATATGACTTTTTCAGTCTGTCATTTCTGCCCACAACAAAGTGCCTTCTTGTTGGTCTGAGAAGAAACTGCAGAGTCATTATGTCAAGCGCTGAGGAGAAGCTCTGGCACTGGTACTGAAGGCCCTGGTACCAGATGGGAAACTGTGAGCTCTAAAACAAAAGCAGCAGTTCTACAAGGCCTCCGTCTTTCTTTCACAAGCCATATCCTTACAGTGACACCCTCTTAGTTACCAGTACCACATAACTGTCGACAGGAAACCAACACTAACTACAGCATACTACTATCATACTACTACTGTAGAAAACCGTGGAGTCAGACAGGACAGGCCAGAGTGAAGCTGGCAGCTCAGAGTGTGTGTGTGTACTTTGTGTGACCCGTACGTGTGTCCTGAGCGTGTTCCTCCAGGCTGCGGGCACACACACACACACACACACACGGCTCCTGGAGCTAGAGTAAATGTCGTGAGGATCCCAGAGGAGGAGGAGCCGGTCTCAGACATGTCACTGGGACCGTTTTTATTTCCACCTGCTGCCGGCCTCTTTCCGTTGGGTCTGCTCTATAACAATGGCTCTGGACAGGCAGCTGGAGGACAGGGTGACAGATGATTGATGCTAGATTGTGTTTGGCCCTTCTTCAGATGGGGGGGGGGGGGTTGTGGAAAGGTGAGGTGTGGGGGGGGGGGGGGGGGGGACAGAACCTTCTCATGCTCTACCACGAGCAAACCCTGTCAGGAAGAACACAGAGGACAGAGTGCTGATCAGGCCTTTCTTCTGAATCCCTTTTTAGTTAAATGTGCCCAATCGCCCCCCGAAAGGCAACTTGGCAGACGTGCATAAACAGGCCTTTCACTACTCGTAAATCAGTTCACCACTACGTGGAACAGGATAGAGCTAATTAACGCCACGCAGTCGAACCCGAGCCCAGGCCGCTTCTCTCTCTCTCTCTCTCTTTCTCTCTCTCTCTCTCTCTCTCTCTCTCTCTCTCTCTCTCTCTCACTGCCTCTCTCTCTCCCTCTCTCTCTCCCCCCTCTAACTGCCTCTCTCTCCCCGTCTCTCTCTCTCTCCCCCTCTCTCTCACTGCCTCTCTCTCCCCCTCTCTCTCACTGTCTTTCTCACCGTCTCTCTCACTGCATCTCTCTCTCCCTCTCTCTCTCCCCTCTCTCTCACTGCATCTCTCTCTCCCCCTCTCTCCCCTCTCTCTCACTGCCTCTTTCTCTCATTCCCTCTCTCTCTCTCTCCCCTCTCTCTCTCCCCCTCTCTCTCTCCCCCCCTCTCTCTCCCTCTCTCCATCAGGTCTCGGGGCGAAAAGAGATACACTCTCATCAGGCCCCACATTCTTTCCATGAGGCTGCAAAGCGACGTGGCAAAGAGGGCAATCCATCACCCATAACGCCCTCCTCTCTTTTCTTTTTCTAACGATCCGTTCCTCTCTCTCTCTCTCTCTCTCTCTCTCTCTGTCTCTCTCTCTCTCTCTCTCTCTCTCTCTCAGGAAGCGGCAAATTCCTCGCTGAGCGGGAGGTGTCGAGGTGGGGGAAGACATACTGTCCTGCACCCAATCATATCCCAACGCCTCTCTCCCCTGCCCCCCCTCCAACCCCCCTACCTTCTGAGACGACCCCCTGACCCCCTCCACGTATTTAGATCTCGCCATCGACGTGAGAGAGAGAGAGAGAGAAAAAAGTGATGAGTCACTATGGCGCAGTGTTTACGCTCAGGAGTCACGCAAGGAAGGAAATCGACCGCGCCGGGCTAAAAGTGTGGAGGCGCAGAGAGCGTCGGTATTAGAGTGGGCTCGGTGACTGTCCTCTGTGCCTTGAGCTCAGTGCTGTTAACCCCTCAGTATCTGCTGGGGTTGTTCTCACACGAGCGCTACGTCCGGCGCTGCTGGGATGTTTAACACGATTCTGCTGTTTAGTTCTGCTAATAGAGCGCTGTAATTTTAGACTGATTTGTACCAATCCTGTCAATGAAGTTAAACGATCCTTGTTGTGTGTGTGTGGGTAGTCAGTTTTAGCTCTCTGTGTTGGTAATGGACTGAAATGTATTGAGTTTCGTTTGGGATTGTTGAATTTGTTAAAAGTTGCTGTTGTACAATGAGAAAATGGTGCCTGTGTAATGTTATAAATATTTATATCAAATAATGATATATTTGTTTGGTCAAAATGAGCTAAATGATGTGTGAAAGACTGTGGATGAATATCTAATTTCTTCTCCTTGTAAGAAAGTAACTGACAGACACAGAAACCGATGTTGTGATTTTGTACATAGCGTGTGTCTAGCAAGGATTTGGACCGAGAATGAAACCACTGTAGCCAATGCCTGTGATTGTAATACAACGTCTTGGACTACACAACACATCCACACTGGGTTCTTGTAGCATTGCGCCACAGTTGCAGAGAGAGAGAGTTGCCTTTGTTAGTTTTTGCTGTGTAAATAAATATGAACGCCTGATAGACAAGTCATCCTGTGTTTTATTTTTCATACCTTGGTGTAGAGGACCTCATCACTGACCTGAGCAGTTCCTCCTCCTCCCACACACACACACACACACACATGCATACACACACACGCACACACACACACGCCTACACACACACACAGGAATACACACACACGCACACACATGCATGCATACACACACGCCTACACACACACACTTACACACACACACACAGGCATAGACACGCATGCACACACACACATGCACACATAACACACACCGCCTACACACACACACACACACACACACACACACACATGCCCACAATGAGAGAGTCAGCAAGCTCTTATTTTGGACCCCTCTCTCCTGAGTTGTAAGTCCTGTCAGCGGCAGTGTGATGGATAGTTGCGTTTATCACCATATTATTAAGTAATCAGGAACACCACAGCTGTGCCCAGACCTCCTTAATTCCAACTAAAGCACTCAGAAGCTCATGCTAATTAAAGACTCTGGAAAAGTGTTCTGTGAGTTCTCTCAAAAAGGAGAGAAAAAAGGAGAATAAAATTGAGTGTTTTGTGTTTTCCTTGTTTATATTGTTATATTGTTATATTGTTTATAACGTTTTTCTTAGTGGACTTTTGTGATTCAGACATAACATTGCATTTTACATTTAGTCATTTAGCAGACACTCTTATCCAGAGAGACTTACACTAAGTAGAGGGACATTCCCCCGAGGCAAGTAGGGTGAAGTGCCTTGCCCAAGGACATTACGTCATTTGGCACGGCCAGGAGTCGAACCGGCAACCTTCTGATTACCAGCCCGATTCCCTAACCACTCAGACATCCGATTCCCCATAACATCTGAATGTCTCTTCTCCACAGACGTCAGGGTAACATTCGGATTACGGGAGACAGTGGGGGGGGGGGAAAATGCCGCCATGACACTTCTCCTGTATCAGACGACCACGGCCCAGCTCCTGCAAACCTCCCATGCTGTTTACTTCACCCCTTGTGTCACTTCTCGACACAAAGACTAACCAGGACCTAGTCTGACATGAGAGGTGTGTGTGCTGGTGTGTGTTGAGAGGGGGGGAGAGCGGAGGGTGGGGGGGGGGGGAGGGGGGGGGGGAGGGGAGGGGGGGGGCGGACTCTTCCTGTCCCCCTGGTGGGCTCCTGCTGCGTATGAAGCTATCCTGCTGCTTGTGTACTCCAGAGGAACACAGGGCACAGCTGACGGGTTGAGAGTGACCTGAATGGAGAGAGAGACAGAGAGAGGGAGAGAAGGGGATGGAGAAAGAGAGGGGAGAGATAGGGAGAGAGAGACAGAGAGAGGGAGAGAGGGGGATGGAGAAAGAGAGGGGAGAGATAGGGAGGGAGGGAGAGAGAGAGGGAGGGAGAGAGGGGATGGAGAAAGAGAGGGAGAGGAGAGGGAGGGGAGAGACAGGAGAGGGAGAGAGAGAACTGTGGCACTATGCAGCAGACACTGCCAAGTTTCAAGAGGCAGGGTTAATGTGATGAATGGTCATTTGGTAATGGGCCATGTATTAGGGAGAAATGGCTCTTTTAAAAGCTCCAGCTCACACTGTTGCTATGGGCGATTTGATTCAGGAATCAATCAAGGGGCAGATGTTTTGTGTTGGGTCATCACTAGTGTGGACAGCCAGACACACACCCACACACACAGGTGCGCACACACACACGATTCCTATTTTACGTCTGATATAAACACGAGATAACATTTACATGTATTCTTTCAAAACATATAAGATATCTGGCTCATATAAAGTACATGGTTTTTTGGGGTTAAAATGTTGAAATGTTTGTGCATTAGAGCTCCTAGGGTCCACAATGTTCAATCGTAAAGATGACAACAAATACAAACTCGTCCTGTCGATTACTCAAAAAACGGTCACGTGCGTTAAGTCTACTCATTAATGACAAGTGATTTTCGGCTCGGATGACGACCGCGATGTCGACAGGCGATCACACGGTGCTAATACAACCATACGCTAGCTATCTGTCCCTACATGGAAGACATTTGTAATCTCAACTTTCTCTCATATGCTTGGTTTAAAGATTTAAAGACTAAAATCAACAACAAGCACCCTCTTGGACGTGTTTAGTTTGACCACTACGACATCGGCTGAGGTGAGTATACCCATTAACAAAAAGTAGGCAGTATAGGCTAGCTAGCCTAAATCGTCGTCAAATGTCTTGCAAGTGCACTCGCTACTATTTGGAACGATGGACCTAGCTACTTATACATTTATGCAACTCACCTGTGGTTGTTAGCTAACAACATGGTGGTCCCGGTAAACCACGGCGTCATTTCATACCTTGGTGTGATCTGTCAGCCTTTAAAGGTCACGGAGAGCCCAGGAATTCAAACACACTTAAAACGTCTGCTTTTGTGAATTTTCCCTCAAGAGAAAGTGGAGCGGATAGCTGAGTTTACATTGCAATTATTTATTATGGCAGGATTCGAACGTTTTATTGGTTTTGTAGCAGGCCACGGTGGGGGAAAATACTATTGGATTTGAGAGCTGTGGCGTAGTTTTGAAATGTTTGCTCTTAGGAGTTAAATGGATAAGCTTCATTAGAGAACGTTTTAGCATCAGGAAAAATAATTAGACATAAACACAGGAGTCCCTTCAGCCGTCAGGACCTTTATCTCGAATCAGATACAAGTGCAGTTCCCTCTCCGCTTAATTTGTAATTCCTGCCTCTAATACTGAATAAACAGTCGCAGTATCAACACTGAGAGGTAAAAGCACTGAGGACTCTGGTTGCAGTGGCGCATGATATGCAGAACATACACTCAAGGGCGTAGGTTTGCCTTAACCGAAGGTAGCCACAAACTTCTTTTATAATTATCGTGCTACCACTTTGCCGCAAAATTTCAGTGGCTACGTTTCAACGGTCTCTTGACATTGGTAGGGACATGTCACTATTGTCCACGTCTAAACTCAAGCAGTCACGACTTCACACTGGGGATAAACAAAGGGATGCAAGAGAAGTGCTGCTTTTTCTCTCAGACTGATACATCAGTGTATATAAACGTTGAAAGCAGCCATGGTGTGTTTCCTTTTACTCCTAAATGTGTTGGCAAGGAAACCAACCTGATTGGTGACTCTATTGTTTTACTCTCTGCCTCTCACAGTCCCAGGTGGCAAGCTAACTCTTTCACTACAACATGGTCCAGACAGACAGACACACACGGATGCATGGCCAGATCTTCTTTGATGTCTGGTTGGTAAAACAAGGGAAACCATCCTAACTGACGACCCCAGGGACAGACCCCAGGGACAGACCCCAGGGACAGATCCCAGGGACAGACCCAGGACAGACCCAGGGACAGACCCCAGACCCAGGGACAGACCCCAGGGACAGATCCCAGGGACAGACCCCAGGGACAGATCCCAGGGACAGACCCCAGGGACAGATCCCAGGGACAGACCCCAGGGACACACCCCAGGGACGTGTGTTCTGCTGGGGGAGCTGCCTCAGAGAGGCTTCTAGATGAAAGATCAGAGAGTAAATAAAGATTTGTTGAGCGATCAGTTTCTCCAACCACCGTAACGACAGACGGGCTGACACACAATACCCGCTCAGTGTGTGTGTTTGTGAGAGAAGTGTGTGTGTGTGTATGTGGGGGGGGGGGGGGGGCGGGGGATACCAGCCCACGCCTTGTTGTGCATCAGTCGCCGTGGAAACACTGATGAACTTCTGCTGCCAGTATTTTATGTTAAACAGTTTGCATGTGAACATCCATTACGAAACAGTCTTTTTTATTTGATTATTCTCTGTGATGCTGAACGGTTCAACGGGTGGGATCAAAACCAGGAGGACAGATCGACTCTGTTCTCTAATCACCCAGGTCTCACTTCTAAGGAGTACCTTCCTGCCGTCGATAAAGTTACAGTGTTCAAACTGTTGGTTAAGTCAGGCTCAGACGGATCGAATGGCTTTTTAACCTCCTGCAGTTATTCTTTTCATCAAGCCATGGTGCTGTGGTCTGCCTACAGTGAGAATACTAATGATAAGTCAACACAGGCTAGTCTCATCCTGGCCCTCTCGCCTGTTCACAGTGTTACACGTCATCCTGGCCCTCTCGCCTGTTCACAGTGTAACACGTCATCCTGGCCCTCTCGCTGTTCACAGTGTTACACGTCATCCTGGCCCTCTCGCCTGTTCACAGTGTTACACGTCATCCTGGCCCTCTCGCCTGTTCACAGTGTAACACGTCATCCTGGCCCTCTCGCCTGTTCACAGTGTTACACGTCATCCTGGCCCTCTCGCCTGTTCACAGTGTAACACGTCAGACTGGCCCTCTCGCCTGTTCACAGTGTAACACGTCAGACTGGCCCTCTCGCCTGTTCACAGTGTTACACGTCAGACTGACCTCTCGCCTGTTCACAGTGTTACACGTCAGGCTGGCCCTGTCTCTGTCTCTCTCTGTCTCTCTCTCTGTCTCTCTCTCTCACACCTCACAACTTCCACAGACATCGAACCCTCTCTAGTTGCCCCACTTCTCTAGCTCTCATGTTCTATTTTCTATCTGCCTTTAGTTTCATTCATTCATTCTCTCTCTCTCTCTCTCTCTCTCTCTCTCTCTCTCTCTCTCTCTCCGTCCATCTTTTGTTTTTTCACCCTGTCTCTCCAATCATAATAGTGAGTGATATCATTTTGCTCACTGTGTTCATAGTGTGAGTGCAGAAAAATGGGTGTTGGCATAGTAATGACCCTATCTTTTTGAAGTTGTGGGAGGGTGGGGAGGAGGGCAGAGGGAGAGGATGGAGGTGGAGAGGCCACCTTTAATTACAACACCATTAGAGCTCGCTGTGAGAGATGCAGGAGTGCAAAGATAAACATGCTCTATGATGGAGCCCTGTTTGACTTGGCTGGAGCGTGCTTATGTGTGTGTGGTGTGTGTGTGTGTACACGCTTTTTTGGCTGCGTGTGTGAGACTGTTAGGAAGAGTGGGGTGTGTGTGTGTGGGGTGGGGTGCTGGATGTGTATGTGTGTGAGGGCTTGGGCACTAAGACAAGGCTACATCTTGTCACCATGGTGATTTAACTCCGGTCTGTTCATCTGTTTTTGGCCTCATTATAACAAATCCCGGCCTTAGGTGTGACCCCCCCCCCCCCCCCCACCCCCTCCTCACACCAGGTTAAACCTTCCATAACTCTCTGACCACCTCCCAGCCTGCTAGCCTGAGCCTAAACCCCCCCCACACACACACACACACACACCGTCCCTGCCCTGGGGCTGCCTCCGGTCAACTGTCCTGAACGGCACACCCAGCCTACACAACTTTAAGAGTGGGGTGGGGGGGCACAGAGAGAGACACAGAGATAGAGAGAGACACACAGAGAGAGAGACACAGAGAGAGAGACACAGAGAGAGAGACACAGAGAGAGAGACACAGAGAGAGAGAACAGAGAGAGAGATTTGACTGTACTCTAGTGTAGTACGCTATACTGGTTATAAGAAAGCTTCAGAGTGAGAGTGTGTGCTGTGTGTGAAGAATGGATCAGTGACCACCAGCATTGCAGCTTGACCCTGAGGCTGTGTGTGTTAAGACCCCCATAACTCTACTTGATCCTCCTGCTCATTATCAACCTCGTCCAGACCAGGTCTGGGCTCCCTGCCCACCCCTCCACCTTCTCCACCATGGCTCTGTTTCTCTCACACACACACACACCATGGCTCTGTCTCTCTCACACACACACACACACACACACACACACACACACACACACACCACACACACACCATGGCTCTGTCTCACACACACACACACACACACCATGGCTCTGTCTCACACACACACACACACACACACACACACCATGGCTCTGTCTCACACACACACACACACCATGGCTCTGTCTCACACACACACACACCATGGCTCTGTCTCACACACACACACACACACACAATGGCTCTGTCTCACACACACACACACACACACCATGGCTCTGTCTCACACACACACAGACACACAAACACCATGGCGGGGGGCTGGTCAGAGGGAGAGGCAGGTATTGATAGTTGTGATTGTGTGCGTGCATACGTACGTGTTCAGTCTTGTGTGATTGAGCCAGGGTGTGATTGCCATGTGATGTCAGGCTGAATGAAAGCAGTCTGGATATATGATGTGGTGTGTGACTGGA